>VYZV01025220.1:81051-117675 GCA_013401275.1 Pandion haliaetus
TGCCCCGTTGGCCAAGTGGAGACTGTTTTGGTCACTTGCCTGTCGCGGCGGGCAGGGAAACAGCCGGCTGATAGGGCCGCAGCAAAACAGGAGTGTTGCCAGAGGAGGCAGCCGGGACAGCCCTATCTCCCGGGATTTGCGTCAGAGGGCCCGTGCCACCGCAGTGGGCAGGGGCCACGCGTGGCTCCTGATTAGGCTCAGCCCTGGAGCCTGCGGTCGGGCCGAGGCGGTGGGTTCACACAGTCCTGCCTCACCTAGACAAAATACACAGGAGTGCGGGTGCTGCTGCCAGAGCCCGCAACGTCCCTGGGGCTGCACAGCAGCTCTGCCCTGCTCCTGCTCCTGGCCTGCTCCTGCCCGGTCCCTGCCCCACTCCCACCCTGGCCGCGCTGCCACCCCTGCGGGGAGCATGTCCCCATCCACCACAGCCAGGGATGAGCCTCCTTTCCCTGCAGGCATCGCCCCAAGGCAGGGATGCCCATCAGGCTCTCACCAGAGCGACCTCAGCCATCGGTGGGGTGGTGCGGCTGTGGGTGGTGCTGAGCACCGCAGGGACCCCGGGGTGCCCGGCTGCCTTCGTTACCGGTGCTGACACCTTCCCCTCGGCCTTGTCCCGATGGGAGATCTCACCTCCCGGTGCGAGGATGGTGGTGGGACCTGCGAGAGGCTCAGCTGGCTGCCATGCTCCCGGCTCACACCTCTGCCATCGTGGCGGCTTCACTTCCCACACCTCCCCAGCCACTGCTAATTGCGTGCACCCAGACAAGGCAGGAACTGGCATTTCTCCAGGGAAACTTGTACTTGGGTCCCTGCAGCGGCCGGGTGCTGGTGCTGAGTCGGGACAGTGAGCCCAGCCTGGGGCAGCCCTGTCTCTAGCCCCATCCCAACCCATCCCTGACCCTGTCCCTGTCCCTGTCCCTGTCCCTGTCCCAGTGCCTCGGTCTGTGCTTGCACTTCTGCATCCATGGGATCCCATCCGGGGGGGGGCTCCTCCCAGTGGCTCTGTGCCTTATCGCCAAGAGCAGCAGGCCGTGAGCTGCGCTCTGTGCCATATGGACACTGCTGTGGGTTTTGGCAGTTTGTGCTGGAGGGAGAGTTTGCATCGCTGCATGTCACTGTCGCTGAGGAGCCAGCCTGCTGCAGGAGCAGCACCGCCACTGGGTTAATGGGTTAAGCGGGAGCACTGACATGCTGCAGGCAGTGGGAATCCACTCCCCCATCCTAGGGGCCAGGGTCAGGGCCGGTAAGGTCTGGAGGATCCACTGGTTTGACTCAGGTTTGCTGTGGACGTGCCCTGTTAGCAGGCAAGTCCGGCAGCCGCGGGCACCCGGTGGGCCCGGGCAGGGCGGGTGTCTCGGGGCGTGGGGGCCGCGCTGCCGTCCCGTCCCGCATCTGCAGCATCTCCCCCCGCAGCTTGCTTTTCCTCCAGAGCTGTTTTGAAATCCGGAGAAATTAGGTACGATAATTTGCTGTTCAGGCATTGATAAGGTGTGGCACAAACAGTGCCCGGGCTGGGAACTAAAGGACCTGGTGGGCCTTGTGCCCTGAGCGGGACCTTCCCCGTCTGCTGCCCCACAGGCCCAGCACTGGGAGGGCTGGTACCCCCTGCGCTGCCCCACGTACCCCCGGCACGGCACAGCACAGTGAGCGAGGGCAGCATCCTCCCAGAGCACGGCCAGCGCCGGCGCCCACGGCTGCTGTGCCGATCGTAGCTGTGGTTTTGCTTCCCTGGAGCAGCGGCTTTCAGGGAGGGTGTGGAATCAAATAGCTGTATTGTCCCTTACATCATTTTGCCCCAAATCCAACTTTTTCTCTCCATATTGCAGAGCTCACTTGGAGTAATTTGCCCTTCGCAGGCTCAGCTGTAGAGGATGGGATTGTGTATTATGTGCAGGATGTAATTGCCTTTAACAAGAGAATTTCCACATTTACCACTCTGCCACAGCACAGTCAAAGCCAAGCCCCACTCACAAGAGCTGCCATTTGAGTTCTAAATAGATTTCTCTCCTGAGCAGGTAAAGAGATTTAATTAAAATTAGGGCTTCTCAAAATAGCAATATTTATGAGGACGGCACAGGTTAGCTTTGTTCTACAGAAGGGCTTAATAGAGCCTTAATGGATTGACCTATCATTCGATTTCATGACTTACATTCATGAAGCAGCTACTCTTGGGGAGGGGAGGAAGAGAGGCTTTTATAGCCCACATTCCCTTAAGCGTTTGCAATTTATCAGCAGCTTCTCCCAAACAAAAGGAGCTGTGAATAGGAAGAACACTTGAGGGCATAGAAATAATCCCAGGCATATCTGTATGTGTGATGGGAGGCTTTGTGACAGGACAGTCTTTGCAACTGCTGCAGTGTCTCTAAATGAAGTGAGTCAATGTTATTTGGACAACATTCTTTATTCCTTGCAGGAATGAAAAGATTATTCAAATATTCAATTAAACAGTGAATAGGGTCTTTCAGAGAACCAGGTGAGTTCATCGAGTAGAACTAGCTATTGTTGAGCCAACTCAGGGGATAGATTTGACATTTATCAATATAACTTCTTTTTTTTAATGACATGCACAATAACCTTATGCAGATAAAGAGATTTCGTAACAACAACCCGGGTAGAAGGGAGAGGGCCACAATAGGAGCAAATGTGCCGCAGGCGTGAAAAGGGAAGGGTGATCTGATAAAGTGCATCCTGGCACAACCTGCGGAGCTTTGTGCCTGTGCCGCACAGCGCCCGGCCTGGAGCCCAAGCACAGGCCCGGGGCCCCCAGCTTTGCTGGGCTGGAGCAACACTGGGTGCCGTGGCCTCCCCGAGGGAGCCCTGCAGGGCCAGGTAGTGTGTGGGGGCTACGGACACCCCCACCCAGTGGCACAGGGGTCCCGTCTGCTGCCTCCTGCTCAGGCACCTCCATCACCAGCACTGCGCTTTGCCCTCCCAAAAGCTGCTCAGCCCTCTGGGTACAGCCGTGTTCGGCTCCCTGCTTTTTGGGGATGAAAACCAGAAATAAACCCCCAAATGCCAGCTGCCTTGGCCAGAACCCATGCCCAGATTTCCCTGTTCCCAGCCCACGGGCGGGATGTGTCCGGGCTGCCAACACAGACCTGAATTTGGCCGTGCATCAGTGGCTGCTGGACGTGGGCAGTGGAGCTGGCAGCGCCGTTACCGAGCGCAGTGCTGCTGGGTGCCTCCGTGCCGTACAGTAAATCTATGAAATCCACTTGCCCCAAATGGGCTCGGTGCCGGGGTTTGCAGCAAGGTCTCCCGTGGGTGGGCACCGAGGTACCGTTACCGTGTGTAGCTGTAGCCGGCTGATGGGGCAGTGCACAGCACCGTTTCCCTAAAGCCACCGAGATCTGCGTGTGAGGCTGGTTTGACGACACGTTGCGCAGCTTAAGAATCAGTGCGTCCTTCACGGAGCACTCATGGCAACCCGAGCACTGAGGCAGCACCCTTGGAAGGCAGACCCCAGCTCAGGCTGCCCCAAAAGCCTGGAGGAACCCCGAGCCACCAGCTGAGGTTGTCCCTGCAGGCACTCTCCTGCCACGGCCGTGGTTGCAGGGCGGTTACAGACCCGTCGTCCCAAGGGACAGTCTCTGCCCTGGAGCTGTTCGTGCCCCAGCTCTTGCAGTGCTGCCACCGGGGCTGCAGTGGCCTCTTGGCTGCCAGACCCTGCCTGCACCTTGGTGCTGCTGCCTGCTGCGCTGCTTCCCACCCTGCAGGCAGCAGAGCTGGCAGCAGGATTACGGGGGAGCTACTGCGACCCTGGCGAGGCGCGGAGGATTAGGGTTTCCAGGCTGGTGAGCCCAGTTGCGACACTGGAAAGACCAGGTTTATCGGGGAATTAATTCAGCCGCTTCCTCGACCTTCAGGAATTAAAGGGGGCTGATGGCAACGGCTCCCTCTGTGTGGGTGCAGCCAGTAACATCTTTTGGCTTCGCAGCTTCCTGGGCGGCAAGGGCAGGGGGACATCGGCCCTCCTGATGCCGGGGGGTTTGGGTATCCGTCTTCAGCAGCGGGGGAGACCCGGGAGGCAGGGCAGGGATGGGGCGTGGGACCCCTCCTGCACTGCGTTTTTGTGCACGAGGGGCACTGACACAGGAGCGCGGGTCCCTCCTGGCACACCCAGCGCAGCACAGCACGGATGCGGCAAACACGTGGGTTTGGCACCGGTTTACCATCGTCCTCCTCCCTTGCAGATGTGAAGTACCTGGACAACCACACGCTGGCTAAGGATGCTCAGGAGAAGGCCAACGCGGCGCTGCTGGAGTACACCGTCTGCCACTACCCCCACTCCACGGACAAGTTTCGCCAGCTGCTGCTGCAGCTGGCAGAGGTCCGGGCGCTGAGCATGCAGGCGGAGGAGTACCTCTACCACAAGCACCTGAGCGGCGAGGTGCCCTGCAACAACCTCCTCATCGAGATGCTGCACGCCAAGCGGACTTGAGTGCGGCCGCCAGCACGGACCCGGCGCAGCCCCGGTGCTGCCAGCAGCGTGGCAGGGGCAGGACGTGTGCCCGGGGCTGGCGGGCCGGTGCCGCCTCTCCACCCCGCCTTTCTCAGTGATGCTATTTAACCTGTACTATTGCAAAAGTCCCAGGTGGTTTATTTTAATAGACGGTAAGGACAGTTGATGGCTGCGGGGCCGTGGGCTCAGCCGCTGGACTGCCCCATCGGCAGCGCTGCCTCCCCTGGCTCCTCTGCACAGCCGGTGCCCAACGTGTCACCCGGCCGACCCAGCTCTGCGGCATGAAGGAAGGGTAAAGCCTGTCCTGGCTTTTCTCTTATTTATGCTCCCCTCCTGCTGTCCCTACCAGCTGTTTCTCCACCGCTGCCATCCCTCCCCCAACCCTGCCCCATGTCTCAGGGCCCCTCGTGCACAGGGCAGGGGAGAGGTGAGGTGAACCCCCAGGTTGTGGTTTCGCGGTGGTCGGGGTGTCCCCAGGCACCGGCACAGAGGCAGAGGAATTCCGCAGGAGCCAAGCAGAATGTCAGGGCTGGGGCTGGAGATGTCGGCCCCACACAGCCACGCCAGGACCCCAAGGTGCCGGGGTCCCCGCTCCTGGCTCCCCTCAGCGTTGCTGCCTGCTCTGCGTCCTGCCGCAGCCCTTGCCAAGTGAGGGCAGGCAGGGACGCGCAGTGCTGAGCCCTCCGCTGAGATTTTTCTCAGTGCTTGACGGTGCTGGAGGCAGCAGCCACGGCTTTGCAGCTCTTGGCAGCCACAGCGCCCAGAGCCCACAGGTGTCCACGGTCAGCATGTCTCTGGGATGTCAAAGCTTTGCTGCAGAGGCTCTAAGAGATACGGTACCGGGAGCAGGGGATCGTCCTCGGGACACTTTGGGCCACTGGCCCTGCTGCTGCGTCCTCAGTGCCAGCACAACATCCCCGCGGCTGGAAAGCTTTGCAGGTCACAGTGTCCGGGTGGCATCAGCACCACAAACTGAGCTGGTTCCTGAGGTGCGAGGACAGGGTGGCCCCGGGACAGTGTCCCTGGGCAGCGCAGGTCCTGCCTTGCTCCAGCCATCAGCCATGTCCAGGCAGCGCCTGGAGAACAGCCAAGGGGCAGGCTGGGGCCAGGGACGGACCTGTCCCCTTCCTGCCCACGGGTGATGGGGGCAGAAGGAGGTGCGAGCTCCGGCCCCTGCACCACAGGTGCCGGGGCAGCAGCAGGTCCAGACTGCAAACAGCCCAGAGCTGCTCCCACACCAGCATGTGCCCGGGGGCTCAGGGGAGCTGGGGGGGCTTTACAGCTTTACAGCTCCGTCCTCCATTTACCTGCCCAAGAGTAATAAGAATTGTCCTGCGCTTCGGGCCGGGTCGAGCTGAGCCCCCAGGCCCCCCGTTGTGCTCTGCCGTGTCCCCAGGTGACAGCAAGTGCTGTGCCGAAGCCACAAGCAAAGAGCTATCGGGTCCTCTCGCGTCGCGGGACAGGGGCCCACAGACATGACTGGGCAGCGCTGGGGGGGCTGCAGCCGCCTAAGCTGGGATGTACTGGACTCTCGCTGCTGCTTTCTCTCAGTCTCAGCCGTGGTCTTCTCTCCTCCTGCCCTGCTGACGGGCAGCCCAGCACAGCCCTCCGGCCACGGCCGGCCCCCCCCCGGCTCTGCTGGGGCTCCTCCAGCACGGCTGGGCTTGGTTGGTTCAGGTTTGTTTTCCACAGCGGTGTTTTGCTCTTCGTTTCGAGGAGGCTGTCGTCCGCTGCGGCTCTGTGCAGAGCCGGTGCCTTGAGGAGCTGCAGACGCTGTGCCCAGAGCCACACGGTTTGTGGAAGCTTGTAGGATACAGAAGAGCATGTTTGTCTCTGCTTTTCAACGTTTGTGCATTTTCCTCCTGAAGTCTGTGGTTCGGTTTCACCTTCTTCTTTCTGTGAACTTAAAGAACTGGAGAATATGGTTTGGGAGGTAAAAGATGTTTTATTTTCAGAAAATGAAAAGTGTCCTTAAGTGTCTCTCTCTCTCTCTCTCTGTCTCTCACATCCTTTTCTCCCTCTCATCCCTTCCCTTCCCCACTCCCCACCCTTCCTTCCCAGGCAGGAGGTTACCAACTTCCCTGTCAGGAGCAAACCACTGTAATAAATTTTGCAGTTCATTTAAAAAAGGCAGACTTTGTCTTTTTTGACTGTCTTTCTAACCCTCCTTGTTGGTGCCACCCCCTCCTCCTGGCTCCCCACGGGCAGGAGGGATGTCCTGCCTGGTGTCCCTGCAGGAGAGCGGTGCTTGGCCCCGGCAAGCACCAGGTGCCCACGGGTGTCTCTCCTGGAGCGATGCCTGCCTTCGGCGGGACCAGGACACTATGGCTGCGGGAGGGGGGCCGCTGCTGCGGTGTGATTCAAGGCATTGGTGACTCAGGATCTGGTTCAAAGTGCTGCTGGGAATTGCCCTAACTATTCTGAGTGCGTTTTGCAAGTGAGCTCACAAGTGACAACATTTATGGGCGAACAGCTTAAACTTGGGATTTTTCATGTAGCCCTCGGTGGTCACTGTGGCTGAGAGCCCCTGATGCGCCACGCACTGCGGCAGGGAGCAAACCCACAGCAAAGCACAGAGCTCCGCAATAGGTTCGATGACCTGTCTGTAAGTACTTCAGTGCTTGGCTGACTCTGATAACCGGCGCGATGGTCTGCACTCACATCTCGCGCTCCTGACCAGCACAGGGCTGCTCAAGGGCTGCAGTTCCCAACAGCACGTAAATACATGCTGGCCAGCACACGCTGTGCTGAGACCGGGGAACGCAGTGCAATGCCGGAGAAGCACACGGGAGCATGCAGTGCCCTGGCCCCGGGCACCGTGGCCAAACTGCCCTCCACTGCGTTCAGCCATGTAAAGCCACGGCACGCTGCCGCACCTGAACACGAGCCCATTCCCATGAATACATTGCAACAAGGAGAGGAGGTTGCCTTTAAAATCAGCATTTACTGTCATCATAATCAGCAAAAGAACCAACACATTTTATGTGCTCTAAACACTAGGGAGGTAACAGGAGAACCAGTTGGATGCAAAGAACAGAGGGAGAGAAAACATAACCCCAGCTGGCGAGCAGCCACGCCGGCCGGGTGGGAGCCCAGGGAGGAGCAGGGAGAGGATTTTTGTCCTAAACAGCAGAAGATGCTATTGAAGTCAGCTGCTTTAGAAAAGACTTGAAGCCAGCTGCTGTCTTCCTTAGTGCATGTGCTTCCTACGCAGCCCGTCCCCAGCCCTGCCCCGGCAGCGTGGTGTGCCAGGCCGGTGGCAGGGCCGAGGAAGGCAACCGTTCCTGCCGGCACGGCGGCGTGGGTGCACCGCCTGGGCACGGCAGCCACGGGCAAAACTGGGTTTGCTCCCATGCCACCTGCACCAGGTCCCCCAAGCTAAACAAGCTCTACTGGCAGCAACAACAACCACATGCTGCCAGTGGTGCCACGGCGTGGCTGGCTGCAGTGCTGCACCAGGCCAAGCTTGGCTGCCCCAGCAAAGGCTGCATGAGCCGCGGGGACCCCCAGACTGGCACGCGGGCTGGGCAGGAGTCACGACGAGTACCTGCCTGTTGGTTGCCCACCCCTGGAGAGGAGCGGGGCAGTCCTCAGCAGCAGATGAAGCCCCGTGAGACCCCAGGCTACCCCAGTTCTGCATTGGTTTTGTTCACACATGCTGCTAGGAAGAAGCGCAGGGCTAACAGCTCTGCTTGGGCTGGGACAGCCCTCCACATGGAAGCCAGCTCCTCCGACCTGCCATCCTCCCAGCTGTCGGAAGAGCCTCGGCGTTGTGGGCCCATCACCCAGAAACTTCTCAGAAACCTAAAGCAAAAGAGAGATGGTCTCAGCTGGGTCGGTGGGAGGGGAAGGCAGGGGTCCCTGCCGGGGCAGTGGGCGCACTGGCGCAGTACTGCGGCACGCTGGGAGAAACCACAGCCCAAACCTGCTGTAGGATGGAGCAGCGGGCAGAGGTGGCCACTGGTCTGGCTTGGCCAGCCCTGCCTGTTGCCAGTGTGGCTCTGCCATCCCATGGACCCCCACCCCTTTATGGGTCTCTGAGATAAGGTCCTTACAGCAGGGAGCCAAAACAGCCTGTGTGCATGGGGCCGCGGCTGTAAGGAGAAATGTCTTCCTCCCCTGCTCAGTAATTAGCCCAACGTGCAGAGCGCCGAGCTCTGAGAGCGCTGAAGAGCGAGGTTTAAATGGGATTTAATGAAAATACCAGCGCTACCGTGGCAGAGAGCACTGATGTCGCATGGGATGCACCTCCTTCCATCAGGGCATGAGGTACCCTCTGCCCGTCGGGCAGGACCATGGCACAGATGGCGGCAGCAACCCCACCGCAGCGCGGCCCAGCAGGGTCGGCATGGAGGGATCTGCATTTCTCCAAGTGCCCATGACACTCAGGTGCTTTACTGGCTTTGAATCCCAAAGACTCATAATTTCCTTATTATTTTAAACCCAATCTTATTTAACGCAGTATGGCGAGAGTCGCAGAATTACTCAATATTGATCAGAGAAAGGCTGGGCCATGGAGACAAGATCCATGTTGCTATGTGTGGCTTAGCAACATATAAATGTATTCAAAGAGAATAATGAAATTATCGTGGGGAAACAAAGCAGCCATCACTTGAGGAGATGGAGGATGTGGAGGCCTCTTGGAGCTCTTGTTTGCCAAGACAAGGAAGACGGTACTTATTGTTTGTGCAAATATGTGAACCCCCCCCGGCCATCCCCGGCTTACATAAAGAGTGTAATGAATCCGGGCAGTGCGCTTGCTGCAATGTGCAGCTTTGTACAGCTGGGCTGGAGCTCATTACTGTGGAAATGTGTGGCCTCTCCGAGTGAACTGAGTCCTTGTGGGGGGAGCCCTAATATTGGGGGTGGGGAGGCAGGGAGGGAGCCTGTGCCTACTCCTGGCCACGGCCACACTGCAAAACTCCTCATTTCTGTGGTTCTGAAACTGGCCTGGTATTTACCTGGATTTTATCCGTCCTCACCCTCAGACGTGTTAACGCACCGCTGCGAGCCCATCCCACCTCCCCCCCATGGACCCACTGGCTGCCTCTTGCACTTGAAGCCAGCGCGATGCCCACAGCTCTCACAAGAGCATGGCTGAGGTGCTGGAGCAGAGAAGAGGTGGATCCCATCCCAGATCCAGCACAGCTTTCCTGGGAGACTGTGAGCAAGTCGTTTAAGCCCCAAGCCTCCCTCTGGTGCCCAGGGTCCAGCGCTCCTCCTGCCCGCCAGCTCTCCCCACTGGAGAGCCCGCGGGGCAGGTGGGCTCCTCCTGGGTCTCTGCAGGAGCTCCTGCTGCTGGTACATCACAATTTTCATTAGAGCTGGCTGGAAATTTTCAAATAAAGATACCTGGGGCAAAATGTGTCTTTCCATTAAACTATTCGGGAGAAAACAGAAGAGGGGAAGCAGTGTCTGGGTTGAAATGATTAGTCTCCTGTTCATCATCAAGCACACAGGTTTATGGTTTGCTTCCCCTGGCAGCTGTTATCCCCAAGAGCTATGTAGCATCTTGCTCTGTTGAGCAAGCTGGGAAGGCGGGAGCCTGTGCAACGCTGAGCTGCCCTGGGGTCTTCCAGGCATTACTACAGCTGGGCATTACTGCCTTTTATTTTTTATTTTTAATGCCTGGAAGCACTTGTCTTTGAGCCCGGCGCCTTGGAGTAGCGCAGTGTAGCCGGCACCAGCGCCGTGCTGGCTTCCATGTACACAAGTGTGCAGAGGAGTGCTCTCCTGGTTCAAGGAGACCTTCTCGTTCACCCCAGGCCGAAGGGCTGCCCAACCAAGGGCTCCCTCGCCCCGGGGCGCGCGAGGAGCCGCTCTCGGTGCTAGCAGAGAGGGTGGCCATGCACAGTGCTGCTCTGCACCCACCGGCTGCTTCCACGGCCGGTGTGCATCAGCCAGCGCACGAGGGGCCAGGCACTGAGACCAGCCTGGCGTCCCCACCGTCCTCTGGGCAGACCCGGGCTTTCAAAAATATACTGAGGGCTTACCTGAGAAAACAAAACCAAAATAAACCACCCACCTCTTTGCACAGCTGGAGTTTAATTACACATGTGCCTAGATTAAAATAAGCAGGAGTAGGTGAGGGGGGGGACGACAGAGCACAAATGCACGTGCTGGGTGTAGGTCTTGCTGTCTCTGAGACCCCACTCCTACGCCTGAAATGCTGCAGCACATTCACTCCCGGATGCCACCGTTTCTGCCTTGCTCATGTGTCCACTGTGGGGAGGAAAGCTGCAATGCTTCTGGGTGGCATCGTCTCGAAAATAGTCTAAGCATGCCCTGCTTAGACACTTAATGTGGAGCAAAATCAGAAACCTGCTAATACGCTGCTTCCTTTGACAAAAGAAAATGTAACAATACAGAAAAAATAATATCAGTTCATCCCCGTGCTTCTTCACTGTACTGTCTGCTTGAGTGACCCCATCCAGACACTGCACTGAGAGTGCTGGGAGTACTCGGTAGTGGCTGGTAAAAAAAAATAATGCTAAAATGCTACACCCATACCCGGAGGAGCTGGGACTTGCCCAAAGCCAGGCAGGGAAGTCGGGAAGGGAGCAGGGGGCTGCGGCTGGCCGGCCTCTCCCCAGCACTGCAGTCAAGCAGAGGTCTGGGGCTTAGGAGGGATTTCTGGTTTTAATTCTACCCACCTCCATGGTGACATTGGCCTTTCTACAACCTGAAACAGAAGCAGCTAAATGGCTGCTTTTAAGCTCATAAATCCAGCCCCATCTGAACATCCCACCTCCCCTGGCTCCTTCCCTTCCTTGGGAGCAGGGCACTTCTAACACCCGCCAGTGCTTTCTGCAGCAGCTGCTGCTTTAAAATACCCTGTGGCAGCAAAGAGATGTTGCCACCCCTGAAAGCAGGGTCTTGCCAAGCAGCGAGGCGTGCCGGTCCCTGCTGCGCCTCGAGGACCGGCGACGCTGGGGCGCGCAGCCGGAGAGCTCAGCATCAGGTATCTGCAGGTACCCCCTGTCCCTCCGCTGCCTGCCGAGGCCTGCGACCTGCAGCTTCGCTGTCATGGAGGGGCCCAGGGAGCCGCTGTGCAACAAACTGCAGACGCGGCAGTGGCAGCAAGAAAGGTGCAGAGACACAGGAGAAACCAGGCGGGTGCCCTGAGACGGGCACCCTCGGCTGAACGCTGCAGGGTGCTCAGGTTCCTGCCCTGGGCTGAGCCACCAGTGCTGCAAGGCAGCGCAGGCAGCACTGGCGGAACTGCTGGGGCTTCATACTCCCCCTCTCCCTCATCTGTTCAGAGGGGACATGGACCTACCAACAGCCTTGCCAGGGCTGCACCGACCAGGGCAGTTTGGAAATAAAAAAATTCCTGAAGCCTGAGCAAAAAATCACCTTCCCTCTGGGCAGCACTCCACCATGCAACCACAGAAACCAGTATCGGCAGTAACAAAAATTAAAGAAAATTATGTAGGCAAGTGTTACCTGAGGATTTGAACGCTGTCAGCTCTACAGCCTGAAAGAGGGGAGAACGTTTGTTAGCAGAAGGTACAGGTCTGATTGCTTTGCTGCTGACAACCCCCCACCACACTCCCCGTGGCCAGGCAGGGCTCCCCCAGCACCCAGCTGCCACACCGCACTCTTCCTCCCACTGAGCCACCGCACAGGCTGGGAACTGCAGCCTTCATCCCAGTCCCTGAGGGACGGACACCTTGCAGAGTGCCCCTGGACACAGCTGCACCTCTCGGCAGCGCCCGGGCAGCGAGCTGGTGCCCTGCTCCGCACACCCTCTCCGGGGACCCCTCCAGTCCTGGGGTGACCCGGTGGGCTGGATACCATGCTGGAGACCACAGGAAAATCCAGGAAAAGAGGAAAGAGAACTTTCTCCCCCTGTGCTGTGGCGGAAAGAGCACGTACAAGCCCGCACCCTGTGTTTAAGTGATGGTTAATGCTCTGTGAGGTGTGAAATTCCTGCTCCCAGCCCAAAAGCAATAAATATCACCAAACAACATTTTAAAAAGCTGAAACACAAAGAACATCTCGTCTGTGTTTGTATCTTCACTCGCTCAGTGTTTTGTCATTTTAAGTGTTTTCAAACGTTTTTAAGTAGCATCTTCTCTTCATCCAAACTATTGTGCAGCTGCCAGTGACATTCTTAATTCACCGCTCCTCCAGTGAGTGCCATGACTCATTTAGCCAGGGAGCGGGAAAAACAGCACTGACTTATATAACTAACGAGCACAGAAAGCAGCACCTCTCCAGCGGAGGGTAGCACCACCCGGGGCCCAGCTGTGCCAACCACCTCTGTGGTGAAGATGGGGCTCGGACGGAAAGTCCCCCAGCCGGCTCGGCACTGGGGGGCTCCCACCGACGCCGAGGGAGCACCGAGAGCCAGCCACGCTGGCGCAGCACAAATCCACGCTGGCAGTGGGGCCGTGCCCCCTCTCCCCGGGCAGGCACTGGCATCAGCCTTGCCTTTTGCTGCAGCCACGTTAGTCAGAAAGGAAACAAGTATATTAAAAGGCAATGTTTAAGCAGCAAAGATACAGCAAAGTCCTCAATGACCATCACAGGGAGGAAAGCGCTTTCGGTCTTTGCCTGCTAGGAAATGCCACAGCCTTGGCATTTAGGAGCTCTGCTGCCTCCTAATGCTCCCTGCCTGAGGAAACCTAGGCCCCTGGGCTAATCCCTCTGGCCCACGTCTCGTACCTGGTGCCAGGAGCTTAGCCCTGGTCCTGGTTTACACAGCCAGCACCTGGCCGGCTGAGAAAAGCATCACCTGTGAATGAATCCCAGTCGGCATTCAGCATGAGGGGAGGAACGGCGTTAACCACAATATAAATCATGAGAGATGAAAATATGGATTTTATTGAGTGACTTCAAAACGATATGCCAGCTATAGAAGTATTATCTATTGGATAAATAAGAGCTGTCTATGTGACACAGGTTTTCAAAGGATAAATATTAGAGAGGGAGAGAGAGATCCTTCAGTGAGAGACTCATATGAAAGTAGTGTTGGATTTTATTCTGAGGAAATTACAGCACTTGTATGTCAAGTGCACAAGGACTGATGATCATTTCAATAATGGGAGGTGGAAGTGGTATCAGAGTAGTAAAATTTAAATTGTTCCCTACTTTAGGCCATGCCTCGCTGAGCTTTACATCAGACTCGCTCGTGCAGGCAGCACAACCCAGCCAGCCCTCCCTGGATGGATGCGGCTCACCCACCACTGGGACAGCAAGCCCCTGCTGCCTGATTTTAATTTCGTCTCCCTGGGGGAAGTCTCTGCCTTGATCCATACCGACCTCCGCTTGGTGCTTTACTGGCTCAAATTCACTGGCTCCTTCATGCCCCTGCTACAATCACCCTCCCGGCGCGGCAGCGGGACTGGTTCCCCATCGGCTCAGGGGAGAGCTCTCACCTTGGACATTGGCCATCCTGGGGCCTCCTCCTCTCCTGCCCCCAGCACCCGCCCTGTCCCCTGTTGCCCTCTGCCACCTGCCCCTGCCCAGGCCGTTGCCTCCTGAGCCAAGCCCTGCCCGCACAGCACAGCCAAGGCAGGTCACTGGCCAGGAGCTCCTGCATGCCAGCCCACCTTGCTCTCCATCTTATGCTCCTACAGAAGACAGCAAACACTCAGTTGCATCGGGCTTGACGACCAGGAGTGGTACTACGGGCACGAAAACACGCATCTCAAACAATTTAAATGACTTAAATCAATATGCTGCTAATAACAAGTATGTATTTTAATAAACCAGAGTCTTCAGGACGAGTATCAAAACCTCCTTGGTTTCGATAAACGGTCTGTGTGTCTGGACTGCTCCCTCAGGAGGAGAGCACGCAGGCTGCGCTAACACGCTGCCTGGTCCTTCACCAACACTCAGCAACGTCTGTAACACCCGGGGACAGAGGGGATGGGCACAGGGTCTGCGCACAGGGTGGGTGAGTCCGGCAGCTTCTGGGACTTGCTCAGCATAAAACGCTGGATTTGTGCCAGAGCTGGTAACACTACCAGGTGTCCTGAGTCCCAGCCCCTTGCTGGAACCATCAGACACCATTCCTACCTAAATACTATGCTCTGTATACGGATGAAGGCGGAAGAATAACAAGACATTACATACCGGTCTCTCAGGTGACATAATTGATGAAATCCCCATGGGAATTTTGGCTCCAAAATTTCCTAGGGAGTGAAAGAGCATAATGAGTTTGGGGACTAGAGACAGAGTAGAAACATTCGTGCTCTACCAAGAACTCGGTGCTTTGTGTCCCCTAAGTATCTTCCACTGAAGCAAAGGACCAAACAGGTTACCTGCATAATTGCACCCACAAACTGGTTGGAGCATGCAACACCTTTTTTGCCCGAAGCTAACCCTATTTCCTACCGCCACCTTTGCCTCCTCTTTTCCAGAAAATTCATTTTAAGACACAAACGTGGATTCTTGCCTCAGGAGGATGCAATGCTGCGTAACACAGCGATGAGACTCCCTGTCCACACCCAGCCAGCCTGCAGGCATGAACCTGACCCCTCTGAGATCCATATGCACACGGTCCCTGCCTTCCCTGGGAATCCTTCATCCCATGCTGCATTTGCAGCGCCAGACCCCCGGCGCTTACATAGGCACAGTGTGCAAATGAGTTAACGCAGTGCCAAGTGAACATGCACTACAATTCGAGCCTCAGAAATAACATTTTACTGTGGTCTCATCACACAGCCTGGGCCAACAGCAACGACAACTCTCTTTACCTTTGTTGGTGATGTTCTTCACTGGAGGGTCTTTCTGCACAGAGCTTGACAAGGCACTCTCAGCTGCAGAAGGACTCAGTTTCCCCGTCTCCCAGGAGGTTGTGTTTCTTGGACTTGATAAGTAACTGATGGGATGAGAGCAGTTCTGTAATGACAGGGAAGAGATACAGGACTGTGAAAACTGCAACGTGAGTCTTTGCTAGATCCAGGTCCAACTTTAAAGATCAATTTCATCTGCACTGTGGCCCCTGGGACTTGGGACTTTGACTCCCATCCCAACTGGTACAGCAGGCTGCTGCCTAATCAGGGTAGATTATCTTTGGGTCTGCGCTGTCCAGCAGGACTGCAAAGAAGGGAGACAAAAAATAAAAAAAGTAAGACTTCTTTCCAACATCATCTTCTCAAAGCAGACCAAACGTATGTCTAGGGCCCTCCTCTGATGGGTACAGGATGAATGAAGGGGGCAGCAGGACTTCCTTGCAACTTACTGTGAAAGAGAGTGCTTTCTTCTTGTCCTTCATCCTCTGGATGGCATTCCTCACCTGGAGCAGAGCAAGGACATTAGAGAGGGCCACAGCAGCTCTAGCAGAGCAAAAGATCCTCCAGCAAGTCATGGAGAAAAAGCAACTGCTGCTCCAGAAGCACAGTCGGACCTATGCTGCCTGTCGCACCTGCTACATCCCCAGCTACCCCCTTGACTGCTAATAAACAGTTGCTGTGACGAGTGACTGAGCCCCAGCCAGGGACATCTCTTACCTCACTGTTATAGATTGCATAGACCAGGAATATGTACAGGCCCTGAAAAGGAGAGAGGACAGGAAGGGTTAGAGATGTACAGCTGGGTTGTGCTGCTTCACATGGGAGGAAATGAGTTTGATGAGCACTAGACTGGGTGAGGACTGGGCTAAGGGGAAGAGGCACAGATGGTGGGCATGGCTCAGCCAGGGACAGCTGGGCAGGAAGGACCTTCCTTAAAATCACACTTGAGACCAGGCTCTTCATGGAGAGTCCAAAGGAGAGACAGTCCCTGTCCCGGTCCCTCTTCCTTCTCCTCTCCATCCATTTCATTTGTCCCATCTCTCTCTGGGCACTTGGCTTCCCAAGCCCGAAGCTCTCCCACACTCCCATTCACTCGTGCATGCAAAATCCCCCAGAAAACACCTCCTTCAGATCTCAGAAACAGAAACCACCAGGAATTAATTGCTAGGCGAACTGAGATCTGGGAAGCAGACCTCCCTTCCCACTGAGCACCAACCCCTGGGGGGGCTTTTGCCAGCCTCCCGCAGTCCAAGTGCAGCGTGATGCCGGGGACAGTCCCTCTGTCTCATGCAGTGACAGAACACAGCGTTAACAGGATGGATGCTCTGACCCAAACTCAGTGGGCTATGGACCCAGAGGCTTTGTTCAGCCCCAATCTGGACAATCCTTCCCCCTGGCATGCTGGGGCTCTGGCAGCAGAGTCTCGGCCACCCTCTCCCTACTCGCCGAACCGGCGCTGTTGCGTGCACACACCGAAGATCAGCGAGCAACGACACGTTCTGCCACAACCAAACGCTCAGCCACAGCGACATGCCTGGGGCCGGTGAGGGATGTGCTCAGGGAAAATGCCCAGGGCAGGGCCGGAGCGAGCATTGCCTGGAGGCCACAGCCTGGGGCTAATTACAGCTCCAGACCAACGATTTTGTCCTTAAGGCAGCCCTATCTGGCCCACCAGATTTATGTTATATCTGTGGGGTGTTTGTTATCGCAGCTAGATAAATCAGCTGCAGCAAGAAAAGTAATCCATCTTGTCTTCAATGAGCCTTGCTCTTCATCTGCAAGCTCTTGGCAGGCGTAATGGTAGCAGTACGCTGGCGCCGTGCCATGACCTGTCCTTCAGCCAGCAATGCTGGTCACTCCCCCAGACCAGATTTCTGGTCAGGCTGCCAAGGCAGGTCTTCCTTGAAATAATCATTCTGGATGAGCACGGGGAGGGGGGGAGCGGCGAGGTCGGCTGGGAGGAGAGCAAGGAAGGAGAGGAGGCCCAGCTGCAGCAGTGGGCGGAAGCGGAGCCGCGGCTCTGGAGGAGCCCGCTCCTGCCCGCGCTCCTGCCTGCACGCCATCTTCTCCCGGCAGGGCCCGCAATGCCCCGGTCCCCGCGGCTCACTGCTCACGGCGGGGCAGGCGCTGGGTGGCCGCAGGCGAGAGCACAGCATGTGCCGCGACCCGCAGAGCAGGATGGATGCTCCCGCCTGGTGTCCGTCTGTCCAGCAACCACGTCCTGCTGCGGTCCGCACACCCCAGCTGGGAGCAACGCCATCTCCTGCTCCCCTCTCACCAGAGACGGGTGAGTGGCTCTGTAAGTCCCTGCCCTGAGCCAGCCTCAGGACCATCCTTCCAGCTCTACACGTTCAAATGAAGCCAGCAGGTTTTACCTACACAGTTTCTTAACAGCAGGCACCTCCTCCCAGTACCGGGTGCTTGGCAAGGTGTTGGTGCTGCTACCTCCAAAATCGTGGGCTGGAGGGAGGGCGATGCGGCCTGCTCACCAGCCTGCGGGACAGCCACTGCAGCCACCTCCGGCACAGCACCGCGCCCTCTTGCTTTTCAGTCACTCGGCTGAATTTCTGTGCTGCCTGGCTGGAGAAGCAGTTGTCGTGTTTGGTGTCGACGCACAGAGTAACCTTGAAGACAGGCTTTGGTTTCCACAGATAAACAGAAAGCAGTCAAACAAACAAACAACCACAGCAGCAAAACTTTCCTGCACAAGAATCGTGCATGAAGCAGCACGCTACCTTAAAGGAAATTCCAAGGCAATCCATAAGACAGTCAGCAAAGGGGCTGAAATGGGGCAGCTTTGTCCCTGCTTTCTCTCAACTCCACAGCTTCCCACCAGCATTTCTCTTCTGGGGTAATCTGCAAATTGACCTGAACTTGGTAATGAAGGGACAGAGGCAAACAAGCACAGCATATTCATGGGCAAACCCTCGACTGTCTGTCCACGCAACAGCTACGGCTCCTACTGAGCTTTAGGGGAAAGAAGAAAAACAAAAGCAGCAATAACTTAGAAAGCAAGGAAAGAAAACAAATCCTGATCCAGCAAACACCTCAGCTCCTGTATCGCCCAAGGTGGATATTGTCATGGTTGTGAGAGAGTCTCAAGAGAGGTATCATCCAGAGGACACATATATTCATTTCAGGAGGAATGTCTCTCAAAAACCCCATATGCCCAGCACCCACGTTATGACAGTCAGCATCCCGCAGCCCCTCTGCTGGCATCAGCGATGAATCAAGGGCTGAGTGAGCCATGGAGGATGTAGGCTGGGCACTGACATTGTCAGGCCACAGTCAAGGGGTATTAGCAGTCACTGAACCAGGGAACTTGTCATGGGTTTTCCCTTGCCAGTGCTGGGTTGCAGGGGGAAGAGCAGCCCTGAGTGCGACTGGAAAGCAGCTCTCCTGAAGGCTATCCAAGCCGGAGATCCTCAGCAGGACCCCTCTGGTGTGATATATGTACTCATGTTTTTACAGCATGCACACTGAAGCAAGGCAGAGGAAGACTGCCAGGATGGTGCTGGGATGCTGTGCTCTGATCTGCTTTGCTGCTGACGTTGATGGAGTTCACCCAGGCTGAGAAATGTTTTTTGCTGTGAATGAAAAGATGCTGGTGCTGTTCTTAGCTCTGCTCACCTCAGCTCTTCACAGCACTGAGCCTGGAGTTCTTTTCTGCTCAGTAACTTAAGCATGGCATGAGTAGGCAAGGAGAACTGATGCTATATTTAATTACAGTCAGGACAGGCCTCCTGCCACCCTTCTGATATCCTTAATAGTGGAGATGCGGAGAGGCGGCCCTTGTCTGGCCTTGGAACATCCCCATCTGAGAGCCGACGGATGTGCGTGAGCAGCACCCGGCTGCTGGACCAGCGCCAGCCACAGGCAGAACATCCCTGGAGCAACCACCCGCCTTGTGCACGTGGTGATAACGCCTGCATTTCACCCTTGGAGAGCTGGGCCAATGCTACACTGAAACCGGCCAAGTGTGCCAGAGGGAAGCACTGCGAACTCTGCTGCTCCGTAAGTGAAAGCTACAGCAGGAGCCAATTTCTGTTGAATGCAAAGAAAAAAGGGAGATGGGGGTGGAGAACTCTTTGGATCCCAATGGTTTGGAGGGTAGTACCAGTTGCTCTCTTGACTTGGGTCCCCTGGAGCAGGATTTGTCCTCAAGCACTGGGTAAGGGGCTCTGAAAAATACATCTGTGAATACCCAGCACAACGGGACAGGACTGACGGTGTGGGTACCGCCAGGCGCGATCTGTGCTGGCACAGTCTCAGCCCCAGGGGTCGGACGAGTCCCTGCGTGCTCCCCCCTGGCTGGCTCCCCACCGCCAGTAACTGCCTGCAGAGAGCTCCACCGTTCCCCTGGGACCAATCCCCCCCCATGTCAGGAGCAGTGGTGTTCTGTGCTTCTCTAGCTCCATCTACAGCTGCTTTCTCTGGAGGTTTGGAAAGCTTCTGCCAACAAGGGGGCTGATGCTTGGACTCACAGGTGGCAAGCACATGTTCTGGGACTTTTTGTCACCATGTGTCCCTGAGTTTCAGATATCCTGAGGTCCTGGGAACTGTTCTACCTCAGTGCAGAACGGAGCACTCCTGGCTGCTGTGACTAATACAAGTTGTTTTGCTCTCTTAACCACATACAGGCTGGGTAAAGTTTTAAAAACTTTTGATGAAACCAGTAAACTTAGAAGCAAATATTAAGTATTACTTTACACACCAGGGTTACTTTCTGTCCTGTAGAGATCCCTGTTAATACTAACATATTAACAACATGATTCTGAAGTATGGTAGCATTCAGGAGTCACAGCCATGGCCCTGGAAGACACCAAGACAAGCAAACAGCCTTAAAAACGTAGCTGGATGCTACCTGAAGCAGAATGAAGAGGCTGAAGGAGATGACATGACTCACCCAAGGTCTTGCAAGTCAGAGCTAGAAACAGCACACACACTTCCAGCCTCCCCATGCGATGCTCTGATCACCAGCCCACATCACAATCTGTTCCACCTAACACTCACTCCTGCATCCCATCAGATTCCAGTGCACCTGTCACCGGGCACTGGGAGCATCCCTGGAGAGCAGCTGCACGGCTGCAGACAACACAGATTTTAGGGGTAAATATTTTCAGTCCTTGGTTCTTAATTCTGCTTCTCCCGTCTCCCTGCAATAAAGCTGACTTCTAGGCAAAGGGACGGTGGTTCTGCCTGTACAGTTCTTAGGACACAACCTCCAAGTATGTATGAACATGAACCAGGTGAAAAACACTCATCCTAGAACGCACACCATGTAAGCAGCAATCAAGCACACTATGGCTGGAAGTGACCTTTGAGACGCTCTCCGTGAACAGCCCTATTCTGACAGCGGTGCTGGCACTCATGGCCCATCCCTACCCTCTAGGAATGAGGCTCAGATAGCAGCTGGGATGTCTGCCCCATTAAACTGGACAATTACCATTTGAATTATCCATTAAATCACCATATCAAAACTGTAATGAAGCTCCCTACAAGCATGTCAGTTTGGAAGTGTCATTCTGAAACCATGGTAATGTCAGAAAATCTAACATGAGAAACAAGATTTGGACTGGAAAGCTGTGGCACCAATAAGACACTCCAGAGACTGGTGCTGAAGGGCCATTAGACGAACAAGGTCTCCAGGGCCGTATTTCATATCTCGGGAGCATGAACTTAGTTTCCTCAGACAAAACAGCACAGCAGCTTGGGAAAGCTGGGCTGGGCTTCAGAGCTGACAAATGTCCCTGACTATTAGGACAGGTAGAGTACACTGCAGCACAAGAAACCGCAGATACCTGCTTGGCCGTGATGTGAGGATCCACCTGGTACAGGACTCACCTGGAGGGAGTTCAGCACGATGAAGACATAGGCCCAAATGATGCTGAGGTGGACAAGGACCCCACACACCCACGTCAGCCCCAGCACGGGCAGCAGCACCAGGATGGGCTTGGCTGTGGCCCTGTCAGGAAGAAGAGCTCAGAGTTACCTGGGCGCGTTTCAAAGCTGAAATACTGTGCACTGGCACCCACCTCCCAGCCACCAGCTCTCCACGGGGGCCTCTCTCGTGCCCCACGTCCCTGAGTCCAGGGTGTCCTGGTGAAGCCCCCCAGCCTGCCAAACGTCCTTCCTGGCTCTGCAAACCCTGCCCAGGATCTCGCCATGATCTGCCTGGGGTGTCTGCACTAGGTTACAGAGCACGTGAATGCTCTTGGACACAGATGGCCCTGGCTGTTAGACACAGATCGCCCTGGGAAGAGCTCCACAGGTTTAGGAGCACCCTGGCCTGTATCTTGCAGTTTATAAGAAACTTTCCTTGCCTCCATGCTGGAGACAGCTCTCCTCCGCCAGCAAGTGCCTTTCAATGTGTCCACCAAGAGGCACCCAAGGTGGTAGCCATGGAACAAACCCCTTTGCAAACAAAATTAGTTAAGAGGGGAAAAACCAAACATTTCAGCTCCCAGCCCCCAGCATGCTAGTCCTGCTCTTTATTTATCACTAAGAGTTAGCAAGAAGGGAGCTCTTTGACGTCATTTGCCATGAGAAAACAGCTATTTTCCCCTTAATTGCTGCTACAAGGAGGGCTTCTGTATTTGCTTTATTAGCATATGGATGTCACCCTGCCCTCCAGCAATGCCCTATCTTCGTGCTTCTGTAAGTTTGGGAAAATTTATTTATGATACAGGAGAACAATGCGTGTCTAGCAGGGGTATCCGGCGCCAGCTAACAACAATAAAGATTCACAGAGGATGATAAAGTAATGACTCAAGCAGCAGTTTTTTAGAGGTCTCTCTATATTGACTGATTACAGAAGTCCACACCGCCTCTCCTTCGCCATGTATCTAATCCCCAGCAGCGTTACTTCCAATCCACCAAATCCCAAAGTCATGCAGAAAATGCCTTTTATAATGGCAAATAGCCAAAACCCCTGCACTCTCTACAGCTGGCATCCTGCTGAGGGGCACACGCCAGTGCTAAGAATGGGACAGGTGTGAGAGAAATTCAGTTACGAGCCCTTCAAACTGCAACGTTCTGTGAAGCGGAGGATAGCTGCTTCTGCAGCTCAGAACTCTATAAAATTCCACGGAAACTGGCCACGCAGTTGGGTCCCTGGGTTCCTTGAAACACCCCAAGCTGCTACCTCACTTCCCTGTGGTGATGTTTTACAGGATGTCTGCATGCCTGCCAGCAAGCTGCTTAGCAGCACGGCAGGCTGATGTTAACGAAGGGGCAGACAGCTTGGAAGTGGGATCAGCAGCATGCCCCGTGTTCCCACGCACGCTGTCGCCACTGCAGAGGATGGGGATGTGTTCACACCAGCCATTCCCAGACCCAAATTGCTGCTCCTGGTGATGCCAACCGGCCCAAGGTAGCTTTGATTTCAGCAGGCGCTGACAAGGGTCTTCCGTCCCACAGTGTTGAGAGTTAGGAGTGCGAGTGCTGATGTGGGAGTCCAGCGCTGGGTTCCCCAGGCTGAAAGTGCCGGCTGGGCTTCTCAGTGGCTTAGACATTAGAGCAGACAGACTACCTCTGGGTGATGCACAGTTGCCCTGGAGGAGAAAATCCTTTCTACCCTGAATCCCCCAACTCATGGTCTTTCACTTCACCAAGGCAAAGACACTCAGTTTACCAGTAATTCCACCATGTCATACCCAGCGCAGCCACAGCTGGGAAAACCAGCCACTTCCCTGCTCACCATATCTGTATTCCAATCTGGTTCTCCAGGCTGCTGTTGGGCGTCAGCATCTTTGCTCTCCTGCGAGCACTGGACACAGTCACCATCACCACCCGGAACAGCACGAAGGAGTTCGCCTGTCAGAGAAGAGCCATCGGACCCAGTAACTTTCTGTAATCTCAGCTCCAGTGGGGTGAGACTTTTCTACTGGGAACTCAATAACTGAGTGTCAGAACTTAGGGAGAAACACATCACTCCTGAGAAAGCAGTGAGTAAAATACTTCATAGAGCTATCCACACAAGTATGAATTCTATAAAACTTACCTCAAAACTTCTCCTACAGAATGTCTCCCTGTTAAGTGTTAACTTGCGACCCCTTAAACATTGCACCTTTTTCTGCTGCTGTTGTCTAATGATACTGATACTACTTTAAGGATGTACACATTCCCATATTAAAATCAGACCTTTAGTTAAGGCAATGTCACAGTCAACCTACACATTTATCTACATTCCTAATTTAACAGCCAATACAAGAACTGGTCAGCAAAATTTTCTTAAAGCACTTTTTTCTATAAAAAAGCTGCTTTGGTTAAAGAGATTTATTTGTGTTGTGAAAGTATATATAAAACATAGCAAAAATTCTCCTATAAAAGCAGCAGGCACAATGAGCCCTGCGAGCAAGCACCTTAGCTAGAGAAGTGCTGACATCCCTGACTCTGCAACGCTTTCCTAAAACCAGACACGAAGGAATCACGCCTTCCTGGCAGGTTTTGGCACTTACTGCCAGGATGAAGAGAACGGGCCCAACAAAGGCCCAGATGACATTGGTCTGAATGTTCAGCCAGCAATGGTTGTCTGCCACATACTTGTTAAAGGAAGTTGCAAGGGTCACACTCACGATAACGACTGGAAGGCCTGCAGAAAAAACCCCACAGATTAAACCCCAGCAAAAGCAGAGATGACCCATGCAGGTCAGCTGTGCTCTAGACAATTGCTTCAAAACCCCCATGACCAGACACGCTCCAGCGTGAGCCAGCTTAGCCTCTGAAACCCCACGAGCAACATCAATTTACCGCAGCTGAAATCTGTCCCAGCTCTGCAAGACCAGATTTATATGCTGTCAGCATCACTCTCCTAGGTATAAAGCATTCCAAGTCCCGAGTCCTGATCAAAGCAATTTACTCCTCAGATTGCTTTTTTAACAAAATGGACAATCAAAGTCATAAAGCAATCCAAAATACCTGAACCAGTTGCCCAATGCCCAACTAGGTGTGTGTTCTGCAAGGAGCATTGAGCTAAAGAGGGTCGTCTTTGATATGAAATTCAGCTTATTCAAATGAATTCTATGTCACTTAATGGCTCACTCAGAATAAAGGGTGCTTAGTCAGGAACATATTTATATTTTAATTACTATCAGACAGTAGTAATGCTCTCCAAGAACAAGAACTGCCATAGACTTTCTCCTCCATTTTTTTGTATTGAACTCTTGGATTTAGAAAAATAACAGAAATGCTTTTAAACTTATATTCTAAGACTGGCAATTTGACACATAAAAGGTAAGAAAGCCTCTGCAGAGCAGTGGCACCTGGCTCTCATATTGAATCAAACCAAACGTTTGGGAAGCTCTCCTATTGAAACTTTTGCTAGACAGAAGATTGACACATTTTTCTGAGTGCCCAACGCAGAGGAGTCTGTACGTACCCCAGCCTGTCACATAGTAGAACTTCATTCTCCTGTCTTCACTCATGTTGACTGCTACCACTTTGCTCCAGAGGAGAAGCCCCTCTACCAGCATCCATGAAAAGGCTGCCATGAAGAAGAGATGAAGGCAGGCAGTGACCATGAAACACACCACCTGGAGAGAGCAGAAATCGCATGCCGTTTCAGGAGGAGGAGTCCTCTGGGAGCTTCTGAGTGCACGTGGTCAGGAAGAAGAGAGCAGCCTGCAATATATGCTGCAGAATGTGCAGAAATGCATTTAAACATCCACAAGCACCAGGAAGAGTTCTTAAAATCGCAACACGTGAATAGCCCAACTGCGGCAGCTCACACTCATTTTATCTGTGTGACCATCTCAAACCGCAGAAGAGGGAACGGATAGCATCTTTCCCTGCAGTTCTTGGACTTTCCTTGCGGGTCTCTCATCTCAGCGCTGCTTGATCCAGCCCCAGGACGTGAAAGAGGACACAGAAAGGGACAGAACCTGTATGTTGCTGTTTTACAACTGCTTAAATTTCCTGAAGGACTTTTTTGTCAGAAACAAACTGTCAGAAAAAAGAGGTGAATTTTCCCGACAGATTGCACAGTCCATATGTGCATATCTCCAAACACAGACACACAATTCTTTCCTAGATGCAAGTTACAGGTAATTAATGAAACATTAATAAAAGGGATTACACTTCTGTTCTGTTTGCCCTGACAGTAGTGCTTGAGCAGGCCTGGTCCTGCTGGCTAAACAGGACACTTTCTGGTGAGCTTACCTGGTTGGTCTTGGCCAATTCACTGAACATGAGCAGAGCTTCTGCTGCAGCTAATGCAAAGATCAGGTTCTTGTGCACGGTTGTTCGTTCACTCTTGGGGACCCTGAGGAAGGAGAGAGGAAGCCCTCAGCTGCAGTCAAATGAAAGGGTGCACATGGTCTCACTAGTCCTTGCTGGGCTGTGCAGACCTGCCTGGCTGACCCGCCATTTCTCTGCTACTCTCTGCAAAGACGACAGTCCAATGAGGCAGGGGACTGCCCTGGGGTGCACGCCCTTGGTGCTGGGGATGCGATCAGGTACGGCTGCTCAGGCCTTGGCCAGTGCTCCAAGGAACAGGCAGTGAGGAGGAGGTGGAGGGAGCCACTGCCACGCTCACAAGGCAGATCTCTGTGCTTGCCAAGTGACACAGAAGGGTTGGCAATTGAAGAAATAGTCTTTGCTCCATTCATTTCATAAAAATTAACTTTAGCAGAGCAGCTTTTATGGTAAACATTATTAGCTACTGATAAAAATCTTTCCATGGACGCTCAGGTGTGTGCACAGCTCATACAAGCATCTCCACAGAAACAATCAGCACCGCACGCCCTCCCTAGCCAACGACAACCGCTCCCCTCCCTCCCCGCTGCTACCGACCAGCAGTGCAGCTCCCCAGCCTCTCCCCAGGCACCCGCATCACCTCATACTTGTTCTGAAGCAAAATAGCAAACAAACAATACAGAGAAGGCTACAAGTGTCTGGACTTTTCTTACCCAACTGCCAAGAATAAAATGAAGGTAACTATCAAGGCACAGAAGGAAACTCCACATCCAATGAAAGTCAAAATCTGCAGTGTGAGCTCCTCTTTGGTGGTCCTCTGCTCCAATCATGAAACAACAGAAGACACAACCCCCCCACAAATGAACCACAGACTGCTCGCAGTTCTGGCATCCACCCCACAGAGTGGCAGAGAAGGCTCCTCGCTTACCTGCATCTCGTACACCTGCAGCAGGACAGCAAAATTTGTGGTGTGGTTGCAAAAACAGGCAGTGGAGTCTGGGAGAGATGTCACCACAGAGCAGCCAGCTGTGGACCACATCCCACCGGCATCTGGGCTAACATGCAGCAAAAAACCAGAGAAAACACATGGAAATTACCATCCACTTCAACAGAAAGCCAAGGCATTAAGGGAATTTCATTCTCCCAGAAGCAGCAGAGTTGAAAGGAGGAAGAAGAGGATATCAGAGACAGGTCTTCATATGGACTTCCCTTTGGCTCACCCAGCGTCTCAGCAGATTTGCCTTATCCATCAGGCGTGCACAAGAAAATACATCTAGTATCAAAGCGTGCATTAAAAAGCACAGTTCAGCCATCACTGCTTTAAACAGAACTCGGTAATTGCACAGCTCTGGGAAGAGCTCGTTATACAGCACATTCACGGCGAGCATCACTGGACCAGGCACGTCTAACCCTCTCCATCAGCTTGGCCTGCCATGTACCCTGTGCAGTTCCACTGGACTCTTGATCTTCAGGACAAGCCAGCCTGTCTCCAGCCAGCCAGCTGCTCTCTGCTGCCCGGGCAGCCAGCAAAGCTCCAGATCTGACTTCCCCATGCAGGGACCAAGGCTGCGGTGGGTCAGCTCTGTCCTCACTGCCAGCGCAGCTCCTCTGAGCCTGCCCTGGTACCAAGGGAAGATCAAATTCGGAGCAGGGCTAGTGGAACTGTTTGTGCAGTGACCAGCTGCTTTCCAAAAACACCCTCTTCCCACCTTCCCCAAACCGATCCATGCCTGTTACAAGGCTGGGACTCTAAGGAGGTTTTTTGCACTTGAATGACTTAATTGCCAATCCATAATGTATTACAGTCTCAGTGCTCTCACTGCGGTGACATTCAGCAAAAAAACTTCTCAATGCCAAGCAGCGTGTATGAGGCTGGGCTATATATCTTGGACCAACCCTTCTTTGTTGCAGGCAACAATCACAATTAACTAGGGCTTTCCATTTTAGTTGTATATATCTCATTAAAGGTCACTTGCTCGTGAGTGACTTTCCCAAAGGAAATCTTCCCAGGAGAGCGCTCTCCTCCAGCAGACAGAGGATGCCAGCATGCAAAGCAGGTAAAGAATTACAGATCCCTACTCTTACAATTACATTTATATTGTTATGTCTGGTTTTCCAGTGGAAATAAAAGCTCACAAATCTAGGGACTTGAACTGAAACAAGGCACCTGAGGCTGAAGTTCCAGAAGGCACAGATGGGCCCCACCAGCTTATCAGGCAGGTCCTGCAGGCAGAGAGGGAGAAGAAGAGATCACACAGCCATGCATGTACTGTATGCAGACTGATGCAGCTCACTCAGTAGGCTGCAAGAAGGTCTGTCAGCAGAAGACAAACACCTCCCCAGGGAAAAAGGAGTCGAGGCGAGAGACCTGGGCATGGGACACCCCTAAGTCCAAGAGCTCTGGAGGCCTTGAGCCAAGGCTGGGTACAGCCTGCCGGGTCCCGCTGTGCGATGCCACTGGCAGGGGAGGTGGCTGGGAAGAACAGCCCCTCCTCAGGGTACCTGGACACGGTGCTGCAGGTGGTAGCGCACAGATGTGCTAATCTCCTGGTAGTCGCTGAGCAGAGCAGATGAGATCACAGCAGTGCCCACTGTGGTGCTCAGGTACCTGTCAGGGAAAGCATGCGGCTCACAGGCACAGGAACCACAAGACGGGCTCAGAAAACAGGATCTCAAGATCAAGCCAGCTGGAGAGATCCGGAGCCGCTTCTGGAGCGCTTCAGTGCCACCAGCAAAGGGCCTGGGACAGGGCAGAAGGTACTTCAGATTACCTGCCAAACAGAAGCCACCGCTACTCCTCCCGTAACTGCGGGAGGTGACCGTACAGACGAGGCACCGGAGCATCCCAAGTGGTTGCCAGCCGAGCAGCGCAATGGCTGAGCCAAAGGCGCGGCGAGGGAGCAGCGTGTGGCCGGGACGGCGGGCTGCCATCCCCACCTAGTGTTCGGCTTGCTCCCCGGAGAGCAGCAGGGCTCTGCCTCCGGCCCCTCTGCGAGCCACCGTCTGCGGAGGGACCCCGGCTCCGGCAGCTTCTGCCCCGCCTGCAGGGGACGCTGCAGCAGCCCCGCAGGCTCCGTCCCCAGCCCCCCCCCGCCAGCGGAGTAGTCAACCTCAGGGGAACCAGAGGCACGGCCAAGGGACACCGCGGTGCATCACGGCACGCAGGCAGCCCCAGCGCAGAGCTCAGGCTGAGCTGGGCCAAGGCAGGGCCTCGGCCTCACAGAGCACTGGCTCGGGAGCCGCTTTCCCTTGTGCGATCTCCACACGCGTGCCAGAGAAAGCAGGGACCAGGACAAACGGGATGGGGTGGAGCGGGGTGGAGGTGACCCCAGAAGAGAGGCACTGAGAGACTCGGTGCAGATTGGAAATGAATTCTCCTGCGGTGCTAAGAGGGCAGCCCAGGGCTGCGGAGGGGGTTTTGTTTCACTCACTTCTGTCCTCCGTCAGAGGCAGCCACGTCCTGGAAGAGAGCACTGCTGCCAGCGCCGGACAGGCAGCGCTGCAGGGAGCCGTAGCCAAACCACATGTTTTTCACCATGACTCTGCGGAGACCTGGAGGGACAGGGCATTGCGGGAGGGGGGCAAGCACACAGGGCAGCTCTGAGCAGCCCATGCTCCAGCACCGCTGCCCTAATCTGGAGGTGTGATACTGGGGGTCCAGGGCACCCACAGCTCCGAGCTGTGTCTGTAGAGAGGCTAGGCTGTAGATAACCTCTCCCCCACGGCCCATCTCCCTTTCACCAACGGCATCTCCTCCCCACATTTCTCCAGACTGCATGTGTGCAGGGTAAGGAGTTTGTGCCACTAAGGAAGGCGCTGCAGAAGTGCCAAGGGGAGACCCAGGGAAGCACAGGTGTCATAACCTACCTCTGGCTTTCAGTCTTTGCATTTCTTCTGTGGGAACTTCAATGAGGTCATGCCTGCCTTTCTCAGGGCTCTCGACCAGGTATGCCTCACTGCTCAGCTCCTGCCTGCTCAGCTCCAGCTTCCTGACCTCCATCCCTGTGGACGGGTAAAATCAGGTACTGAACCAGGATTCAGCCTTCCTCCAGAGCTACTGCTACAGCAAAGTACCACAAGCACATTACAAGCCCAGCCAAGACCCACAGCAGCAGCAGACACATCCCCTTCAGTGCAAACGATGTACATCTGGGCTCAGTCTGTCTCCTGCACCCAAACGTTTCTTACAAACCTCTTACAATCCACAGTGAGAGAGATTCCCCTACGCTGTGACACTTCTGCACAGAGAAAATGGGGAGAAGGCTGTAGGGTTAGCAAGAGATGAGCCAGAGGCGGAGAGGTGCCAGGAGTGGACTTGGACTGGGAACCAGATGGGACGACTAAGCTGGGTCCCAGTGAGATGCCCTCCCCCAGGTCCGTCAGGGCCACTCACCGACATTCCCATGCTGGATCGTGATCTTTGTCCTCCCTGCGGTCAGCAGTGGGGCTAAGTGTGACACCATTCTGTCGCAGAGCTCAACAACAGCCATGGGCCCTCTGATAACCTGCAAACACGGGGAGAGTAATGGAAATCAGCACCTGCACTGCCAGCTCACACGAGTTTTCTTAAATGCTTGGCTCTTGGCAGAAAAAAAGAAGTTGGGACTCAAGGCTTTTGTTTTGCTCTTCTTTGATTTCTTCACTAAAGGATGTTCCCGGTTCCTTCAGCAAGGAGACAAGACTGGCAATGAGGGAAACCTGTTGGTCTTCATAAAAAGCCGTTAAACCAGCATGGAAATAACTAACTAAATAAGCTTCTGGAAAGAAAGTAGATTTTTAGACCTGACTCCTGATTTTTGCAAACTGTGGAACAGCTGCTTCCTCTCTTTCCGGAACAGGTTTCACCCAGAAATAGACTCCACTGCTGGAAGGGTAGCAGGTGACTGGCCCCTTCAAGGTCCTGTGTGTGTTGGGCAGCACAAGTGCCACCCCTGCACTACACAAACTCAGACTCTTTCTCCTTCAGCAGATATATCTGCTGCACCAGCTACACTGGGCCAGGGCTGGTTTTATGCCACTATCGAGAAGCTGTGAGTAATTGTGGCCACGGAGACCTAAGCAACTCTAAGCAATGAGGTAAACTCTGAACTATTCAGCATCCTTTCGACTCTGGAGGTCCCTGGCTTGGTTCCTGGAGCACTGGCCAGGCCAGACGCTGTCACACATTTCCCAGAGACAGGTGGAAAGTGCAGACCATGCAACAGACACAAAAGACCCATGTGAGAAGGGAAGAAGCTAATGGAGAAAATCCTAACAGGGGTGGGATGATGTAAATCCCTATGCAAAGCCTGACAGTGTTCTGAACAGTGTGGGGGCTGATGACAGATAGCTCCTTGGCAGCCCACCCACGGAAAATAGAACAAACTATAAAGTGAAGGGCATTGCCCTGCCAGAGACAGCAGGATGTGGGAGCAAGGAATCTACAAAGCACCGGGAATCTGCAAACTGTGTGTAATCCTGTAAATCGAGGCTGACAAAGTGGAGAAGCTTGAAGAGAGCTGAGACAACCACTGGAGGGGTTTGCAAGGAAGGCACCACTTGACTGCACTTGTTTGCAGAAGAACTTGTTTGCACCTCCAACAAATGAGGCAACAGTAAGGCAGATGGCCCTCATCTGAGCTGGCAAAGAGGCTCCATGCCCATGCTTGCAGCATTTTCACAAGCTCCAGAACACGGCCAGAAAGGCTACATGTGACCAGGCAAGGACAAGTCCTCAGCCTGTCGTCATACAGCAGGCCAAGGAGCTGCACACACAACAAGATGAACAGATGTGGCACACCGCGGCCAGACTGCTGGTGACACCGTTACCTGGCTGACTGATGACCACGTTTCAATATTCTGCTCTTCCAGGATTAACTCGGTCACTTCCACGTAATACTGTCCCAATTGCTCCAACATCTCCAGCTCCTCTCCCTCCTGGACTTCCACATCAGAAACTTGCTTTAGTAACTGCAGCACTGCAAGGAGGTCAGACGACTCCAGCACGGGTGTCTCTCCTCCCCTCAAAACAGTTGCCAAGGCATCAAGAGCACCAAGAGCAATAGAGAGGTTCATGTCTTGGATGTCGCTTGTGAAGAAGTTCTCAGGAATCTGCCATGGAAAAGATGTTTTATATCAGTGCAGAGCCCTGCATGCCCTTGCTGGTGTGAGGATACCTGCCTGACCAACCAGGCTTCTCTTAGGGGAAGATCTGCCTTGACATTTTGAACTCTCTTGTCCAGCCTCTCAACCTCAGTGAGACAAGTCAATCTGAAGCAACACTTTGCTTGTTTGATCACAGTATGAGTTACAGCTGGTCACACTCTCCAACAGCAGCTCGGAAAAGGCCACAGGCGTAACTGCTGGCCTCAAACACCAGTAGGTGCCAGCAAGTCCACCCCAACAGCTCCTGCCTGCTCCTGGTGTCAGATGCCACTACTGGGGCTGCAGGACTCACCACAGTCCTCTCTGCAAGCGTGTTCACATGGCCGACAAGCGAATGGCTGGATTCCAGCTGAGCTTTTTTCAGTTGCCAGTATGCATCTGAGAATCAAACAAAAGCATAACCATTGCTGTGGTGTGTGGCAGCGTGGTTAACACACGCCATGTTCAAAGCCTGGGTGGGTATGTTTGTAGGACAGCCAGGACGAGGAGACTTCACAGCTGTATTTATTTCTAGTACAAGATCCCACCTGGAAGGACAGTCTAACACTTCTCTTCTGCCTCCTCCCCATGTCCTCCTGGCCAATGATTCTGGATGCCTGGATTGGAAGGCACTCTACAGCATTGCATCCAGAAGCCATGCAACGTGTACAACCACTGCAGCAAAATAACCTGTCAGAGTGCATGCAACTGAAGCAAAATCACAGCTACAGCAGTTTTTGCATGTGATCGCTTCAGAGCAGACACAAGACCTTCCCATCCCTGGCCATCATCCTAGCTAGGACCTCCAGGAGTGAATGCCATGGGAATAATGAATAAACAAATAACATGCTGTACCTTTTCTGTAGCGACAGATAAAAGGCAAAGACTGCAAACAAGACGTGTAACTGAACCCACTGCCGCCAACTTCAAAAACTCGGCATTCCTCAACAGGCCCTGTGGAAACACACACAAACAGAAGGCCCAGGTCCCCCAGAGACATGCCATCCCCAGCAAGTATCATGTTTCCTGCAAGCAGTCCACAAACCCCGTTGAAGACCAAAGCGGTGGACTGCTCCTGGAGCAGCCCCAGAGCCAGAGCAGAGCAGGGACTGGGCTCAGAAACTGCTCCCGACCCGCCCGGTAAATCCTTTCCAGAAGGAACTCGGAGGAGGCGATGGTGCCAGGTCCCGAGTTTGTGATTTATCAGTAATGTCACGCCAGTCTGGCTGAGAGACTGAATCCCTCCTCACAGCACAGCATCGAAGCACCGGGTGTGCAAATCCCAGGAAACAGCATCACTGACGAGTAAGCCACTTCTCTCAGTAGAAGAGAGAGCCTGTAATCAGCCCAGGACATCTGAACAGCTGTCATTGCCAGGGTCATTGCGGGGGTCTTCAATGACCAAGGGTTTAGTGATGACTGTGCCTTTAAGCACGATTTGTAAACTGCCCAACCCAGCTCGGAATGTGCTTCTGCTCTCCTTCCCAAAGGAGAAGCATCATTCCACAAACTGCACCAAATTCCCTAAGGATGGGACTGGCTTCTTGGACTATCCCTGCGTGCTGACGCCCCACTGCAGAAGGGAGCTGAAGCAGCGAGGGTAATGAGACTTACCTGGGCAAAGGAACTGTGCCGTCACCACCCGAACGGTGCTTTCAACCTCCAGAGCGTTTGAGCTCCACGCAAATACAAGGTCTTGCTCCACGACCCAGCACGACCGAACTTTCTCAATCTGTTCCACACCAAGGACCTTCTGCCAGATGTGCAAGTCAGTGATGTTCCCACTGAAGGACTCCTTCTCCATGAAGGTGCCCCCCAGGGAATCTTGGTCCTGCCCAATTATGAAAGTCCCCTGGCTGTGGATGGCCTGGGGGGCAGATGGCCCCACAGCACACAAACCGCTGGCAGACGCTCTCCTTTTACCATCGGCATAGATGGCCCAGGTCCCGTTTTCCTGCTGCCAGGTCACGCAGAAGTGATGCCACTGTCCATCAGCGCGGAAGACAGGCAGGTATGGCGAATGGTGCCCGTGGACTATGAGAGCAAATCGAACAAAGCCTTCCTCGTCAACAAAGCCACGGAGCTGGAGCTCGTTAATAAAAGCCGGCACAGCATAGGAGAAGATGGTAGCAATCTCCTGGGTCCTGGTGTCCCATTGGAGGTGGGCGCAGGCTGTGACAGCAGGCAGTGCTGGGAAGTCAGAGAGCACCTTCGCATATTTTGTGTCTGTTTTGTCTCCGAATACCAGGACTGGTACAATGTGGTCCCCTAGAAGGAGAAGTTTCAGCCAGCATAAAGGAAGAAGCACGGGCCAAAGCCTGCTCATCTTCCACTGGGATGAAACCCTCATTTCCATTTGCCTCCTACTCAAGCTAAGAACTCATGGACCCGGCAGGCAAGGACATCCTGCAAGTATGCAGCAAGGCTTCTGCTTCCCCCATGCCTGCAGGGCATCAGGAAGGCGGGCAAGCTGAGATTGCATCATATCAGCAAGCGTAATTTCCAGAAACGTAGTTTTTTAGCAAACAGGATTGCAAACAATGAATATGGAAGGAACCGCATCTTCCCAAGCATCCCATGCTATAGCAACCAAAAGCATAGTCAAATAAGACCTTTGAGGCATCTGCCGTGCGGTGCCTTGCTGCTGGGGGACGCCCGCTCTCCTGGTCCTGCCTCTAATATCATTGCTCTGCAGGACCCACCGGTCACAAATGGCGAGGCTGAGCAAAGCCAGACCTGCTTTACAGGGAGATGGTATAGAAGGACAGAGCAGAGGAGCTCCTTTACAACTCCCTTCTGTCGCAATGCATTGAAAAATCTTGACAGTGACCAGCTGATGTGCTGGGATTACTGTTGATCGTGCTGCCAGTTCCAGCTTGTGACTAGGGGTGTTACCACAGTGACAATGAAAAACAAGCGGCTACTTCTCCAGCCAGATTAATTTTTCAGAATGGAAAAGATCCAGCAGTGAACATGTCTCCCAATAGTCCAAACCCACTTATACTCACGTCTCCATTTTGGTTTGTGCAGGACACCATCCCTTTCACTTAGCCAGACAGAACCTCTGATGTGGTGGGACTGCAGCAGTTTGCTAAAGGAAGCTTCCTCGCTGTCTTGGGGTTCGAAAAGCAGCTGAGCAAAGCGTTGTTCACAGTATCTGTCTGCATGCCACCAGTCCAAAGCAGTGGCCACATATTCGTACATGTGTCTTGAGGTCTCAATGGTGACAGGAGCAAAACCTGGAGAAAGACACGCACAACGTGGAGAAACAGAAAGCCTCTCCGACCCACTTTTGTACACTACAGGGTCACTCTCTTGCGGCACCCCCAAGCATTTACAAATACTGCCTGGTGCAGCCCAGAGGAGCTGAAGGCAGGAGCTCATTTCCGCATCCAGCCCTCCAGATGTGCAGTGGGCACAGTGTGACAGAAAAGTCCAGACTATACTGGACCTAAAATGAGGGACATCTCACAAACTAAATCACTGGACTAGGGCTGGAGGTGGGCACGCTTCTGTGGGACACGCAAAGCCACGCCAAGCTCAGTCCGAAGAAAAAGCTCACCGTGGTACGCCCAGGGATTGCCCTCAGGGTAGCTTGTTCAAAGCAGTTATGTACAAGCAAATTTTCTCATTTCATCCCCATTTCCCAGCTCCTACCTGCTTCTGCATTTGCAGATGCAATTTGCAAGCACAAAATAATCTGTTTTGTTTACAGTTACAGCAGCACAAAGACTAGCAGCTGAACAGTACTTAACTGATTTCAGACAGTAATTGCACAGTTAGCCAAGCAAATACTTAGCTATGCAAATACAATTTCAGACACAAAACAGGGTATCAGAAAAATTTCTTTACCTTTGTTTCTGCCACTGGACACCTTTTTATGCGTTGTTTCTCTGTGCTGAATATTGCTTGTAAAAACATAAGCAGTGCTGATAAAAACACTAACCTTTAAAAGTCTGATTCTTGGCAAGGGCTGCAAAGGCAAAGAGACTCCTGGACAGACTACCGACCTGTTGGAGAGGATGTTTTGTAACATTCGTATAAAGCATTAATGTTACCTCAAATACTCAAATTATAAAAATTACTGTAAAACTCACCAGAAAGCTGAAAAACCAAGAATCAGGTCTCAAGTCGCTCCTAAACATGCTGACCAGCTGGAAAGCTTTCACCTTTTGCTAGAATAAACAAAATATTACCAGGGATGCATTACAGAGACAGAAGCATTCTGCAGAAACTTAGCTCTCAGACAAGGCTGCTTTCCTCAGAAAGTCTTGAATCAAAACAGAGAAAGTGACTGCCTGAAATACCTGTCCTGGGTAGCATCCTAGCAAAATAATTCTCAGTTCTTCTTAAAGAACTCAAGGTTTCAGTTTCACATTTGTTTCCAGGATACAGAATAATTAATCATAAAACATACAGATGTGCGATATTATTAGATGGGCAAGCTAGCAGAGCCTCTTTATCTGCATTAACTAAATAAAAAAGCCATCATAAATTGCATCGTTAAACAGTGCCACACCACTGGCAGCTCTTCTCGTTTCTTTTAAAGCCCGCAGGAATACAGCACCAGGACAGATCCTGCAGACCAGTAAACCCGGCCTCCACGAGCGGTGCCTGAACACGCAGCTCAGTACCACGGAGCCGTCCGGGAGAGCTGCCCGACATCAGGACCCGGCCGGTGGGCCTCCACCGCACCGGCCCTGGGCCGGCGGGGGGAAAGCCTCAGTGCATGGCTGTAGAAGATCTAAACTCGCAGACAGGGGCTCGTAAAGATACAAACGTGGAAACTGGCAATGTGATCTCCAACGCGAACTGGTCCTAAAGCCGTCTCTCGGCACCGACACTGCCAGCCGTGAGCAATCTCTTTGCTCCCAACGGGACTCCCCTGCGTGCACAGCAAAGGCCGCGCTTGAGCGCTTCGCTGCTACGGGACCGAGGAGATCGGTTCTGAAGCCTGGGCTCTAAACGCGTTCACCAACAACAGCCTTCCAAAGTTCGGCAGCGACTTTACAAACGGAACACAGCTCCAAGCCCTCCGGGGGGACGTACGCTTGGCTCTGCGCTCATCTGACGGTGCGGGGCCGGCACCCAGCACCCCCG
>VYZV01025220.1:118683-136239 GCA_013401275.1 Pandion haliaetus
ACCTGTGCCAGCAGCGCTGGGAATCTCCTTCCCGGGTGGTCACTTCTCCGTGGAAGTCCCCGATAAAGCTTCCCAGGAAATCTGGCACGTGGTCTTGGCAGAAAAATGAGGCGGGAGGGGGCGGGAAGTTACCAGGGATGCTCACAGTAGCAATGGTCTCATACCGGCGTGTCCAGGAGCGCAGGTGAAGAAGGTCAGCTCTAGAGGAGGTGTCCAGGAGGACAAACAAAAGACCCGGGCTGCTACACCGAGCAGGAGCAGGGCTGAAAGGCAGAGTCACACCGACAGAAGCTCCAGCGCATCCCTGGTGCGATTTCCTCGCAGAGCGGCTTTAGCCTTCCAGCGTCTCCTTCCGTGGCAGCCCCGGGGAGGACATGAAGGCTGGAGGGCCCAGGCCACCTCCATGGGCCGGCAGCGCTCCCCGCCTCGCTGGACAGAGCTGCTCTTTTGGTTAGTGCCCGCTCGCTTTTGCTACAGCAACAGGCACACGGTTCCCACTCCTCCCCTCCGTGCAAATGCTTGAATCACACCATGGATTCACGGGCAACTGGCTTTTGTTCTTCGGAGTCTTCGTCCAGGAATGAAGGCAATTATCACATCCCAGCACCTCTGCTCGCTGCAATAAATCTCTCACAGAAGAATGGACCTTGGAGGCAGCTGCTCCGGGCTGCTTAGTCACCGCTGCCAGTTGGGAAACGGCCTGGCACTCTTGGACAGCGCGGCACAGAGTGCCAAAGGCTTGTGAAACAGCGCGGCAGCACCGGGAGAGGGCTCCGCTACTTGCTGTGGTTTGGCCAAAACTGGATCCTACTTTCCTCGGTGATGGAGGGAGGAAAGGGTATGAGGCAGAGCCCAAGTTTACACCAAAGATCTTCAGCGGAAAAGTGCAAAGTGTTTTTCAAACTTATGGCTGGATAAGGTTTAATAGAAGTAGAGTTCCCCAGCAGATCATAGAATCCTCGAATGGTTTGGGTTGGAAGGGACCTTAAAGACCATCTCGTTCCACCCCCCCTGCCCTGGGCAGGGACACCTTCCACCAGACCAGGTTGCTCAAAGCCCCGTCCAGCCCGGGCTTGAACACTGCCAGGGATGGGGCAGCCACAGCCTCTCTGGGCAACCTGGGCCAGTGCCTCGCCACCCTCACGGGGAAGAGCTTCTTCCTTACATCTAGTCTAAATCTAGCCTCTTCCAGTTCAAAGCCATTACCCCTTGTCCTATCACTACAAGCCCTTGTAAAAAGTCCCTCTCTGGCTATCTTGTAGATAGTAAACAATTTTCTTTATGCCCATGTCTTAGACAGAATTAAACACCTTTTGTAACAGCACTAAATGCAGTTTTCTGGTAGCATTAGAAATGGAATTCGGCCCTCAGCCTCCAGCATCACTCCTGTTTTCTATAGCCATACAAATAAACCATCCTCTGTACACATGCAGAGAAGTGAAGAAAAGTTTATCGCGCTCACTGAATGCTGCCTGAGTTTCTAACCTCACCTACACAACTTCTTTGGATTTAAATTTGAACTAACTTCCATGATTACACACTGGACTTTCAAATAAGACTTGATGATTTGGCTGCCATCAAGGACGGCTCTAGAGATTCTGGCAAGAACACTACGCTGGCGTTTCAAAGCCAAGGTCACAGCCAGCAAATGGAAGCTAGAAATTGGCACCTCATTGTCCCGTCACCTAAAATCACACCTAAAAGGCCCCAAAGAGTGCAGGCTCCTGGGCTGCTGAGCAAGTCCACAAAGCTGGGTCCAGCACCTGGCCTGCTGGACGCTTCCTTTGGGCCTCTCTGCTCTCTGGAGAATTTCCTGCAGCCACATGTGCACATGGGCACTGCCATCTGTTTGCTCCTTGCCATGGCACCAGAATCGTCACCACCAGTGTTGGTAATTCATCATTGTATTGGCACTAATTCCCACAAAGCAAATATTCTAGCCAGTCAGCTGTCTCCTTAAGGCAACTGCAGTTCCTGAAGTCAGCCTCCATTCCTACATCTCAAAATAAATTAGAAATAACAGAGTTCTTAGAGTTAAGAGGTGTCCATCCAGTGCAAGAAGATCTTGGCAAGCAGACGTATGACCTTGGGACGGTTAGATGGTAAAATCCCAATGTACTTTTAATGCCTGTAAATCTCTCTAATAAGCAGCTGAGCAAAGGGCAAATTGTGTTGCGCAGTTTGGGTGATGCTGTCACTCTGGGTTAGCTCATTTTTAAATAGGTTGCAATTCTGTTTACATGCAGTCAATTTAAAAAATCAGCTCAGGTGCATTTTAAGAAGCGTTATCCTTACCAGTTAGTAAACCCTGATCTGCCACCCTCAAGGCACATCTTTCACACAACCCTTGGAAGAGCTTCCCAGCACATGGGCTAGCAACATGTTAATCTTTATAAATCAAATATTTGCCAAGTGGAGTAGAAAGCCATGTGTCTAAGCAAGATGCATTGAAAAATGGAACAAAGCGCCGTGTGTGTCAGAGATCACTAGGTTGTGTTGCAAGCCTGTCCCTCGCAGAGTTATCCTTCAAAATAACATTTCCCTAGCCATTTCCCCAGCCCAGCTGTAGATGTTACTCCACTGCAGCATTTGTTTTTTCCCACTTTTTGCTGCACAAACCTGACCCTCTCTCTGACCCAGCTCCTCCTCATGGAGTTTAATGTCACCCAAACTTTGACTCAGACTCAGTTCTGAGCTGAGACAGGGCTTGCCAAGTGTCGACTTAGGAGGCATTCGCAGAAGAGATGCAGAATTACCTCCCTCCCCCCAGTACTGGGGCTGTGAAAGTATGTCACACGCCTGCCGTATCTCAATTATTTTACACTTTCACACATCTGAAAATTTCACAAACTGCTGTTAGGTGCTGATGCCTCACACTGATACCAGTGCTGCTTCTGCCGTTCAAAGCTTCCGTGGTACCCTTATTTATCTGCGTACAGATGTTTGTCTGCTTCTGCAAGGGATAGTTCTGTCACAGCATTTGGAAGGAACGGAAAGCACAGAGTCTCCATCCTAATAAATCATCTTTGACTGTTCAACTACTTATTATTCAGAAAGAAGAGCGAAGCAGTTGCTGCTTCTCTCTTGGCTAATGCCGAGCACTTGAAAAGGGGCAGTTGGGCTGTTTGTGAGTGCACAGGTTAAGAACTGGAGCCTTCTGCTGCCTCTAATTCAGGCACTTCCTTGAGGAACACAGACAGAGCCCAGATGTCTCTCACATGCAGAAACTAAAACTCCAGGCTGCTTCTATGGGGCTAAACCACTTCTGCTTTCCAGTCCCACCAACAAAGCCTTCCATCAAATGCCATCCACCCCTGCATAAGGGCATTGCATACGGGCAGTCTGTAACTTCCACAAATAAAACTCTGTGGCAGGCTTAAGGTTGAGAATGGACAGTCTACCACTGAAACAGAACAGGACTAATGGATTTCTGAGCGTGTTCTCAGCCTGTATATTTAACACATCCCTGGAACAGACACTTCCATGCTAAAGCTCCTCTCCTTTTCCTTCCCACACCCTGGAGATTCCTGTGTATGAAGAGAAAGGCGAGCTTGCTGTCCCATGAACTCCAGCTGGCTGAAAAGCTGCTGGCTTCTGTTCCTGCAGGACCTCCAGGTCAGCTTTCCCAAAAGAAGATTCGTCAGTATTCAGGAAGCAATTAACACCGCATTGCAGTGATCCGGTCATGGCACAACTTCCCGCTGTTCCAGCTGACAGGGAGACATTAGTTCAGGACATCCCATGTCTGTCACTCCAAGCAAGCTATTAACACACGTTATCACTCTCACGTGGATCAAGCTATCAGAAGCAGCAGTGCCTGGAAAAACCTAGACAATTCTTTCACCTCCTCTGGACAAAGTCACAGCATCACCACCTGACCTCCACGCACACGTTACCCAGAAGACTGGTCTGGAACTACACAGCAACCACTGACCAGCCAAGCTAGCTAGCAGCGGTCATCAAGTGCACAGTTTTCTCTTTGGACATTGGATTGTGGATGCAATTTCACATTCACAGCTCTGCAGGAGAGAGACAGAAGGACATGTGTCCAAGCTAATTCTTCATGTTTCCAAACAAGCATCTTTATTCTGCACACTAAAGGTCTAAGCTGATTTGCTTCTACGATCAGACACCTGCATGTTTGGCAACCCTACTATTTGTCTAGTTCTCTCAATTTCCTCTCCCCCTCTCCTTTCAAGTCTGTCACATCAGGGTTGACCAAACTTCCTGATGTTACAAGCTTCACATCAGGAGTCTGGTGTGTCAGGGATATGTCCCCCAGGAAGCTAAGGGGAGAGGGCACAAGTTCACAGGCAGGAAGAGCGACACCTCCCCAAGGGGACAGAGTGACCCAAACATGTAGGTCTCAAGAGCCTGTCTGTACCAGCTCACCTCCTCGTGCAGCAAAATGAACAATTCACCCTGCAGTCCTCACCCCACCATGCCCCCCCTCGCAGCAACGTGGCCTGCCTTCAGCACACGAGTCGCACCTCAACTGCTTGCAAATAGGAAGCTGTGCAAGAGCTCCGCAGCGAGTATCTGTGTCTCCTCTCCCTGTTTTGTGCACTGCTGAAAGCACAGTTTGGGATCTATCACTGAAGACCCACAGAGACATTACTTCGTGGCATATGGCAATCATAAGTTATATGCCTGGGGAGATGAAACCGATAGTAAGGAAAAGATTTTCCTAATTTATCTCTGTGGCTTTCCTGGCGCTTGCGTGTTGGAAGAATTCCTGCAGCAGCAGAAAACAAGTTTGAGACTTGCTGATCAATTTAGTTTATTCTAAAACAGCTGAGGTGGTCAGCTGCTTCCCTTCCAGTTTCAGTACTGGTCACAAGAAGCAGCTGAAACTGCTTGTGTTGCTGCATTGCTTTCAGGGCCTTTGTAGGGTTAGTAATGTGGGACACTTAAACGTTCAGAATGCCAAGTATGGAGTATGGCCCAGGGCTTAGAACTTGCATTAGTTGGGTAAAAAATCTATTCCACAGATGCTGGTGCTTAGTCCTAGTCCTGGCTGAGCAATGCAGAACTCCTACTGCAGGTTCGGTGTGCAGAACCCCGCTTGGTGTTAATTGCCTACGATACACCACTGACACCTACAAGGCATCTCAGCTGAGAAGAAAGTCTTTCCTCCACAACCCCAGCCTTATATTTCTAAGGCCAATGATCCTATTCCAGTGCTATTTTGCTTTCTAGACTTGTTTGTAGAGTTAGATTTAACCAGGGGTTTATTTTGTTGTTTTTGTTTCTTAAATGCCCCCAAGCCTCGGTGAGGTTTGTTTCAACAACCTCTTGTGGACATGCCAGACTTAATCTCACTCTTCCAGGCCCTTCTTATTGTCTGGGATGAAAGCGCAACACAGAGCCTCCCCTGCTAATTGCCAGCTTTATGTTTCCCAATGACAGGTGTATTGTCTGGAGGAACAGACCCAATTGTGTCCCTGCGCAGGAGGGCATCAGCTGCTGATATCAGAGGGCCTTTCAGGGGAGCTTGGGCACGGCTGGTTATTTAGTGCCATCATTTATAACACATCTGTGTAGCCTAGAAACTTAATAGAAAAAATAGGACCTGCCTTTATTATTCATCTTTGGTTTTTTTCTCAAGCTACTAGCTACTCCTAAATCTCCCGTCCTCCTACCAGCAAGACAGGGCATTTGGTTCTGATCCTCCTTGAAACACTAAATCTCTGATATCTTTTTCCCATAGTTTTCTAATAAAGGGGGTTTTCTGGTTTAACCAGACACCCACTGTGGATCTACTTTAACCTGTAATCACAGCTAGCAAAAAGTTTGCAAACTGTTATTCCTGTGTGGTGCATTCTGCAGCAATGGGGCTAGTCGGTATGCACGGGCTCAGATTCACGAACAGCATGGTGAGATGGTTTATATGCTCTGGAGGCTCTGAGTAACAGCCCTGAGGCAGGGAGCTCGCTTCAGGGGACAGTGACTCTGTGCCTGCTTTATCAGGTAAAAAGAGGGGTTCTGGTGCTCAGACGGAGTGAAGAAAGGCAGCAATGAGAGAGCTCCTGAGAGATGAGAGGAAAAAGTACAAGAAAAATATTAGACCCAGATTGCATCTGTCTTTCCCATTTTTCACATTAAAGGGTAAAGCTTTCCATACGTGACTGCTGCACAACAGCAGAGCTCCAGCGAGTACTGCAGCACCATGCGACCAGAAACGCAACAGACCATTAAGCAGATGGCCCAAGTTTTTGCTGCAGGAACCTGGCAATAGAGAAACCATCACTTTACTGGATTTAATCACGTCAGCCGCAAGACAGGAGGGAGGGTCTACGAACAACCAGCATAAGCAGTTCCATATCAACTTACAGGAATACAGATGTTGAGAAAGAGGAAGCGTGGTGTGTCTGGCTGAGCCCTGGGTGCCTCCGCAGTTTTGGAGCAGTGTTTTGGTCAGACTAGCACAGGCATCTGCGAGGAGTTTTCCCCTTATTTCTGCTCTCTCCCACACTGTGCAACATCAATACGTGCATCCAATAACCAGCGCTGGGAGACCTGTGCCTACAAGCAGGTATCATGCCAAGGAGCATGAGCAGTGCTGGGGGACACAGTGGTCCCCTGGGGCCACGCTGCCTCCTTGCAGACCCTCCCTGGGCTGGCCATGGAGTCACACCATCTCCCTGCAGTATGCACTCTTGCCCAGGAAAGCAGACCTACCCACACAAAAGACTCTTTAAAATACCTTATGGCTATTTATAGAAAGCAACAGTGAGCAGTAAGAAAACTAATTATGGCTTTTGTAGCTTAAAAAGGATGTGAGGCTTTGCTTCCACCAGGTACAGAGTGAAGCTTTTTCCCAGTGCCAGATAATTAATCCTGTGAGGCTGGAATGATCAGTTCAGCAGTTGATCAGCTGCCGTCAGCATCTGAGCTACTCTCAGCTTTATCTCTAGGAAGTTCAGTGGTTCCTGTTGTGATCCCAGGGGAGACAAAAGAGTTTTGGGTCCCGTGGGATGAAACACAGACTCAGCTCTGAAGCAGTATTATGGGTTTATCATCACTTGTCCATTTGCATGAGGCAATCGGACACTTCCCTACTCATCAGCTTTTCCCATCTCTGTCAGAATCAGGACATTAAGCTAGATTCCTGTCAAGAGATAGCAGTAATAAAGGTTAAATGCAGATAGTTAAGGCTATAAATTACAGACCACACAATTATAAAATACACTCAGGTGTTATAATAGAAGCTCCACATGCTGCTTTGAAGTTCACGGAAGAGAGCCATGTCTTCTAACACTGCCTTGGCTTTCCCTGCCCAAGGAGGAATGAAAGGGTAGTACTTGGCAATGAAAGCACAGAAAGAACCAAAGATTCACAGGATGTGTAATTGCTCCCTCAAGGACAAGTCACTGCTCAGATTAGGCTGTCACACACTTGCCTCCTTCCATCCTTTTGGGTGCAATCCAGGTGATCGTTTAGATTTTCTAGCCCAGTGTCAACTCTACCGCACTCACCTGTTTTCTGCAGGCAGAGAGGAAAGAACGCAGCAATCTAAGTACAGACCCGCCCTTGGATTATGAAGGGACAATCTGCATATAAGGCATTCTCAAAGCTAGGAAGACCCCAGTCTTGCCCATTTCTAAGAGATTCCCTTCACTCTTCCCAGCCATCCCTGGTGTAGCTGAGCCTGACCGCAACATTTGGAAGACGCCAAACCCACTAGAGGACACCAATATTCTCAGACAGGAGTAAGCAGAGCCAGGGAAGCTGTGGACTGTGATCCACACACACCTGCAAGAACCGCAGCATCTGCAGCAGGTTGCTTTTCAAGAGCCAAGCATCACTCCCTACTTCCCTGCAGTTTCCTTCATGCTGGATTGCAGTACTCCTGTCTGCCCAGCTCCCCATCACCCCAGTTTAAGATTGGGTCCTTGCTGCTCTGTATTTCCAGTGTATTTTTCTTCCCACTTCACTCACATTCAGTGGTACTCCTCAGTGCAAATGGGAGACACTTCCTGCAATACAGCAGGTTACAGCCACAATATATATACAGCCTCTACCTGCTGCTCCAAATGCTCTGCAAATGTGAACATTTACAGGTTAGCAACACCTATTTTTAGAAGTTTGGCCTGTCTTACAAATGGCTGTACCTCTGCAGTCACGTTCAGTCAACTCAAATGCATATTCACAGTCCAGATGGACTCCCCTCTTCACATCCCTTTTAATGACATGCAGCAGTATCTCAGAAAGCGGCACAGAGACCTCTTCATACCTGAAACTCTCCTCCTCCTCTTCCAACTTGGGTAGTTTTGCCAGCTTGTTCTGCCAGAACCTAAATAAAGCTGAAAACTCCATTCCAACACTACTAACAGAAGGACTTTTGCAATTGTCAACAGAACACCAGAAATTCAGGCACTTCTAAACAGTATTGACAAGTGATAGACAGTAGCATAATGATTTGAGTATCATAATGCTAGAAAATAGCGTAAGATCAGCATTGGGCTTTCTTGAGTTTCTAGCCCTACAGCATTTAGCTGAAAGCAAGCAAAAGGCTTCCCATGTACTTCATTTGTCCCCCTCCTTGGAGGGAGACAGTCTTATTTCTTATGTCTACACCTCTGCCAGCAACTTTTTCCCATTCAGAAGATGGTTCTTTCAGAAACTCTTGGGAACTTGCATCATCCTCTTCACTGCAACACTTGTCTGCTCCCAGATTCAACCTCTTCTTTCAGTTTTCAGGGTAATGAAGACAGCCTCTTGGACTCAGGTCAACTCTCTATTTCCTGTAATGAGTTTAAACACCTCAAATAAATCTCCTGCTTTCAGAAGCTACAGTTGCACAATAAAGAAGATCCCTGAGAGATCACCTTCTGTCCCAACACAGGCAAGCACTTACTTGATTAGCTTTGTTTTAGCCACAGGTTGGTAAAGTTTTAGTCTATCTAGTTCTGATCTTGTCAGAATTGTATTTAAATTTTTCTGACAGATTCTTGGCCTGCAGTTTGTTAACAGATCGTTGTAGAGGCAAGATGTTTGAAATTAGAGTGGTTTTGAACAGGAGAGACACATGGTGCATTTATTCCCCAGTTCAGTGATTATCTCTCTGCCTGGCTCCACTCCTAACACAAGTTCACCTTGGGACATTACAGGAGTTGTTGGCTAGTTTGGGAACTAGTGAGCGTTTGTTGGCATACGCACAAGACACAGCCATGACTAGGGTTCAGGCACAACTGCAGTATGTGCTTTCAGCTTCTGGACAATTTGCATTGCCTCTGGCCAGTTCTAATCAAAACCAGTCCCATGCAGGGTTGGATGGTGCAGGGCCCCAGTGTATTCTCCCACGAGTTCTGCAGACAGACGTTGAACGTAAAGGCAGTCAGCCATTCAGTTATCTGGACTTCATGCAGCAGAGATACAAGTGTGGCTACTCATAGCACAAGAAAGCATTTGTTGGGTTTCTCTAATTGACTGTCATTTCACCTGCATGTGCGTGAGGCAATCGGACACTTCCCTACTCATCAGCTTTTCCCATCTCTGTCAGAATCAGGACATTAAGCTAGATTCCTGTCAAGAGATAGCAGTAATAAAGGTTAAATGCAGATAGTTAAGGCTATAAATTACAGACCACACAATTATAAAATACACTCAGGTGTGTGATTTGTCACCTTTCATTTTGAACAGTTGTGGGCACCAGTCCCATAGCCACAAGCTACTGGGCACCACACTCCTCCAATGCCATACTGGGATCCTTGCTGACTTTTACCTAACAGTGCTGCAGGTGTCACCGGTGTACTACAGAGCACTCGAGACTGTCTCAGTGTGTGCAACTGTTGGGCTGACTGTGGCCATCAGGGTTGTCTGGCTGTCCTTTGAAAACCTTAAACAAACAGGTTTAGGTGCCAAGTTATTCCATCAGCATACTGGAACAATGGGAACCCTCTGCCCATCACTCTAACCTGTCACATAAAACCGCTCCTGTCTCTACAGGATCAAAAGCCTCATCTGCTAAGACTTTACTTTTTGCAACTCCCTTATTCTAAAGAGCAAAAAATTGACTGATGATTTACACTTGTTACCCTGAAGAAACAGCATGTTTGCCTTTCATACTGCAAGCGCAGGTGCAAGCTTTGTAGAATAAAATTGTACTGAAGATTTTGTTAAACATTCCAAGTTACCCAATGTCTCTTTAAATAAGGTCCAAGAATTCAAGATGTCATTTGGCACTCACGCACAAAGAAAGCACTGAATACAAAACTGAAAAACCAGGCAGGGTATAAATGCAGACACCAAAATACCTGGGAGTTTATACATTATATACACACACATACTGTAAAGGCATAGGCCTCAGCTTGAATGCCCACCTGTTGAGAAAAACACTAACATTCCTTGTGTCCCAAATAAGTTTTCAAAAATGTATCTGGGGTGCTATTTAACTTCCCTGTCAGATGTCTTGTAGGATGACAAACCTGGATTGCAGCTTTGTTAAGGCTAGAAACAGACTTCAGGACTGCTTAAAGAAAAGTTTGCATTCTTCAGGCTTCAGCACAGTTCATCATAGGTGAAGGTAAGCCCTGAAAGCATGTGGCCCTAGATTGTCAAAGAGGGTATTTCAGACAGTACAAAGATGGCCTTCCTCATGCTAAACAGAAACTGTGGAACAGACCATTTGCTGTCTGTCAGGAGACCATGCAAGCACTCCTTTATATATTGGCCCAGAACCTTAAAAAATCATTTAACTTGACACTCTTTCCCCCACTCTTCTTTCTTCTAAATACTTTTAGACTTACTGTCCTGGTTTTGGCTGGGATAGAGTTAATTTTCCTTCTAGTAGCTGGCATAGTGTTATGTTTTGGATTTAGGATGACAATAATGTTGATAACACACTGATGGTTTCAGCTGTTGCTAACTAGTGTTTATACCAGGTCAAGGATTTTTCAGCTTCTCATGCCCAGCCAGCAGGAAGCCAGGAGGGGCACAAGAAGCTGGGAGGGGACACAGCCGGGACAGCTGACCCAAACTGGCCAACGGGGCATTCCATACCATGTGATGTCATGCCCAGTATATAAACTGGGGGGAGTTGGCCGAGGGTGTGTGGATCGCTGCTTGGGAGCTAACTGGGCATTGGTCAGTGAGTGGTGTGCAATTGCATTGTGCATCACTCGTTTTGTATATTCCGATTCTTTTATTATTATTGTCATATTATTATTATTGCTATTACTATTATTATTATTTCCTTCCTTCCTGTCCTATTAAGCTGTCTTTATCTCAGCCCATGAGTTTTACTTTTTTTTGATTCTCTCCCCCATCCCACTGGGTGGGGGGAAGCGAGCAAGCAGCTGCGTGGTGCTTAGTTGCCGGCTGGGGTTAAACCACGACACTTACGAAGCTCTTCAGAAGAGGACCATCACATTATGCCTCTTCAACCCAGAGCACTGGGTACCCAATGACAGTGGTTATGCCTAGTGATGCCACCTGTTACCTCATCATCTGTTCAGCGGAACGCAGGGCAGTTGTCAGGGTTTAGTGGTCCTGGTGACATCTGCACTGGAGGACTCTGAAAGACTGTAGAAAACACGAACAAGACATTTGTGTATAAAGTGGAGGGCATCAACTCAGAAGCAAAGTTTGCAATACAACGGGTGTGAAAAAGCCCATGTAAGATGTTCAGAAAAGATCTTATTCTTAACACCATTAGTATCTACATAAATGGGACTGGAAATAGGTACCCTATAAAGTTGAGAGGGAGAAACTAGCATTTGTCTGAATCTCAGCCAGCCGTTAACCAGCAATAGATGGAGCTAGTGGTGCACTAAGACAGCTTTGAACTAGGGAAGAGATGTACCTGCACATCTGCAAAAGAGCCAGTCGTGTACCTGGGAGGATAGGAAAAGACACTATATTACCAGAAGGTAAAACAATAATTGTAGGACATCTGCTTAGTTGTCAAGGACCAAGAGGGAAATAAAGCTGTTGTCCCCTCTAGCTAAAACCTGCTGTTTCTTTTTCCCCAGACTCCCAACCACCAACTGCTCTACAGTTTGTATGCCAATCCAATTTTGACGCCTGTAATTCACCCCAGAGACTGTTTATTTTAACTTTATCAAGTGAAGAGAAAAACAACTGTGTTAGAATAAAAAAAGAGCATCTGGCAGCAGGATATTCTCTCAGACAGCTTCCCAGCCTAACTGGTATACAAGAAAACAGGATTTTAGTTAGTCAAGCGTTGAAAGAAGGGGGGAAAAAAAGAGTGCAGAGTGCAGGTTCTCTGTGTGCTTATCTTAAAAATGGTCTTTCATGGTCTGTTGGAACAGTATATTGTGCTCCACCTCAGAAGAGGCAGCCAAGCCTCATCCGGGCCCTACAGGACACGGCAGTGATGAATCTACATACGGGACACTGTCCAATGTAGCCTATGCCAAAAAAAGTGACCTCTGGAACTCCATCAGTTTAGTAATGTATCCCCAGGAGCCCCCAGCCTGTGTGGGACAGGGCAACATGGCTTTCTGACAGTCAGCAGAAACCAAGGGGCACTTAGGGAAACAGACATGTCCGTTCCTTTTCCCAGATTTTGAGTATCAGGCACCTTTCCCCTCTCTTCAGCAGCACAGCAACCTTGAGCAATGCCAGCACACGTCACAGAGTTCGCCATCTGCAAGGTGTGCTCAGTGAGAGCTTGTAAACCAGAGGATCTCTCATTTCCCGATGCCTAAAATAAGCTGGTTCTTTCATACTTCATGACAGGACTTTCCTATTCACTGGCAGGGGCTAGTGCCACACTTGGCTCTGCAGCTGCTCCAGTCTGAACATGGCTGCTGGTTTTTTTTCTGCAAGACTGGCACAATCAAGAAAGAGGTTGGGGTTTGGTTTTCTTCCCCGTAGCTCTTTTTGTTCTCTCCCATTGGCAAGTATTTTTGAACATCGGAGGAAAAAGCAGACATTGCACAATAGCTTCCCCCCCATTTTTGTTTGCATACTTTCATCTGAATACCACACTGATGGAGAACACCCATTTTTAAATAATTAGGGGGGACACTGCAGACATGTAGATTTGGTCTGGACACATGGGACCCTAGTTTCATTTTTAGGCCATCTGCCAGTTGGGTGCTGTTCAGAGGGAGTCTGCAAGATGTCTGACTCGCTTCTGATGTAAGAGCCATCGTTCCTCTTAGAATGAAATCCAGGCCTGCTCCTCTCAGCAACGCCACCTACTCTAACGATGTCGTGTTCTGAGCATTAAGTACCTCAAGAAGGAAGACACTTTACTTAGTAAAATACTTGGAGAAAGCTTCCTTTAGGCAAGAAGCCAATGCACTACTTCTGTTCTGGTGGTGTTCTAGAAGAGAGAGGGCCTCACGTAATTAACATTTAATGTTTGGAACAATAAAATTTTACTTTTTTTTTTTAATCAACAAGATTCTTTAATTTCAGGCATTTATACATCTAGAAAGCAAATTAGGTATGTGGTACACTTTGGAAAAATCTCCCTACATGTCTGCCTTGCTTTAAAGTGCATCCTTTCTTGAGATGTTGCCACAAGTTCTTTTCTGTACAGATACGTTAGGGCATTCCTTTTAACAGATCAGTAAGCTGGAGGAATAGTTAAAATGGAGGTCAGATGTAGTTTACCCAGAAAATACTAAATTAATTTTACTGACCTTCTTGACATACGACAGGACTTCCCTAATTTTGAAAAGGGGCATTTATCTTTTTTCTTTCACCATATAACCGTTACATGAACAGCACAGCAATTTTAGGTAGGCTTCCATTTTCTCATGCAATTATAGGTTCTTTGTAAGATCTAATCATAAAAGTTTGGGATTTTTTCCCCTTTTAGTCCTTCACCATCCTTTCATTTTCTTTGAAACTCTCAAAGCTTTTTACAAAACCCATTAGACAAGTCCTACAACCCAGTAACCACAGCATTACTTCCATTTAAACTATGGTAAAACAAAAGCAAAGGAAGGAATAACAAGACAGCCCAGGTTTACACACGAAAGCACACTCAGAGCCCAGACGAGCATCCCGTAGGTTCCCTCTTGACCAAAGACCAGGGAGGCACGTCAGGGCAGTCGGTGAGCAGACGGAACGGCGTTAGGCAGCTCGTTTAGTGGTACAGGACAGACCAGCATCAACCGCTTAGTATAAATTACACATAAATTGAGGTTTTCCTGCGTAGGCTTTGCCACCCCTCTTCTCAGCCTGGAGCAGCACCAGCATTCACTCCCCAGGGCTCAGACACCTCCAGCTTCAAAGCAGGAACAAACCCTGCCCCGTCCCACCGGCCGGCCTGCGGGTCCCTGCCGAGCTCTGCCTGTTCAACAAGGCCTTGCGCACGCCATCAGCTGCTGCTGCTGCTGCTGCTACCAGGCTCGCTCTGCTGCCTCACGCGTGTGAGAAACCCTCCTCCTCAGAGACCAGAGGATTTTAGATTTGGTTGCCAGCTACCAGAACACCAACAGGCCCCAAGCGCGAAGGGCAGATGCGGACACAAACCGGCACAGAACCAAAGCCAGGCACATCCCCTCCCACGGGCAGGACCCCAACGCTGACCACCACCCCTCCTTCCCCTCTTCCCTCCGCCTGGCGCCACCGCCGCCATTTCACGGGCAGGCAGACGCGGCCCGGGCCCCGCCCACGCCGGAGGTTCCGCCCCGACGCGCGCGCCGGCGGCTGACCCGGAAGCGCTCGGCAGGCGTCGGCCCCGTCCCTGCCGGAGCGATAAGATGGCGGCGGTCTCCGTGCTGCAGGCGCCGAGCGGCGGCTTCAGCTTCGACAACTGTGCTCGGTGAGGCTCTGGGGTGGCGCGGGAGGGATGCCGGGACTGGTCCCGGGTGATAGGGGGCCGCGGACGGGGGGACCCCTCCGCCCGGCCCCACTTCCCGCCCTGTGTTGTAGGAACTCCCTCCTGGAGGCCGAGCTGGGCCAGAAGGGACATCGGCTGCCCGCCGCCCGCAAGACGGGCACCACCATCGCCGGCGTCGTCTTCAAGGTGAGGNCCCAGGGCCGAGGCGGGGGTGTGCGCGGCCGCCCCTCGCTCCTGAGCCGGGGAAGGGCCCCTCGGCGGCCTCGTCGGGAAGCGGCGTCCCGGCGCGGCTGGCGGCGGAGGGTCCGCGCTGCTGAGTCATTCTCGGCGGGGCCGGCCCNCGGCCGCCTCGGCCTGTGCGGAGCCGGCTCCTGCGGCCCCCCCGCGCCTGGCAGCCGATCTCGGCGTCGGTGCCGGAAAGGTCCCCTTTGGAGATCGAGGCTTTGGGAATAACTTTGTCTTTCTGTAGGATGGCATAGTCCTCGGAGCAGATACGAGAGCTACTGAAGGAATGGTTGTTGCTGACAAGAACTGTTCAAAAATACACTTCATTTCCCCTAATATCTAGTAGGTGTTAAAATTGGTTACGGTGTAATGGTATTGGTAATAGTACTGGGATTTTTAGCCGTGTCGTTTGCTAACAGCAGATGTTAAGATGTACTTTAAAATGGCTATTCACTTGGTTGAATTTTTGCTTGGGGATTTTTGCTATTTCATTTATACTTAAACAGGCTATCCTGTGCCATGCTCTGCAAATATTAACTGTATGAGAACTTAATTTCCTCAGTTTTCCAATGAGAAAACTTATACTTGTTGGGTAAAGCAGAGAGTTATTTGTTTTCCCTGTCCTCCCCACCTTTTCCTAACTTGCTCATAATGTTTTTCAGTTGTTGTGGTGCGGGAACAGCTGCAGATACTGATATGACAACTCAGCTGATTTCTTCCAATCTGGAGCTCCATTCGCTATCTACTGGACGACTTCCAAGAGTTGTCACAGCTAATCGAATGCTAAAGCAAATGCTTTTCAGGTAACTGAATGGGTTTCTTGTTTATTAACAATGCTGTGAAAATCACTAGACAATATTTAAGCTCCTGTGAAGGAGCATCCTTCCTCAGCTTGCTTAACCTTCATAATGAGACTTTAGGGAAGATGTAATAATTGCTGTCTGCTTCATAGGCTTTTGAACTGAGAAGGGAGAGAAATCAACTCTGTGGTGTTTTAGAGAATTGATACTACAGTTGTATTGTGTTGCTAGTGTTCATGTGGCAAAAGTAGGAGGAGAGTTGTCTAATAAACTGTTGATCGCACCCATGAAAACTGTTGTGTATCTCTGTGGTGAGATGGCTGGACTAGTAATAATCTTGCAATGTGCAGGCTTGTAAAATTGAGAATTTCACGTGACTTGTAATAGGATCACTACCTCAGAATGTATATTATTTTCAAAAGAATAAAATGTTTAACCATTTGAAGCCCACAGCTGTTAATATAGAAGTCTGCCAGTGGTATAGTGAGATAATAAGTAAAATGGTTGGAAGTTGTACTGCAGTTGTCCTAAGATTTCATTTGATTGCTTGACTTATCACAGTCAGTGGCAGTTGAACTTCCTAACTAGCAGCATGATGTAGAACATGCCCTTAGGCTGAGGGTATGCTCTCTAAATCTTTAAGTATTCCAGTATTGTTTAGTACTGTCTTTTGCAGAAGTCAAAAATGGTGTTGAAAGAGAAGGAAAGAATGAAATGAGTGTATTGAATTAGAGAGATTGTTCAAGCTATTGGAAAGTGTCCAGGAAGGTGAAATAAAGCAATGAAAAGAAAATGCTTTGTGCAACCAAGTGACCAAGATAGATGATAGTAATTCAGCTCAGTTGCTTAATGCTGTATTGCTAGGCAGTTTGCCTTTAAGTGTGTCACAAAACAATAAATTAAGAAGTTCAAGCAGCCAAGAACATCTCAAGGGGGAAATGAAGGAATACATTTTCTCTGAAGTCTCTAAATAAAAACTTAATTGCAGATACAGGAATTTCACTTAAGGCTTGAAAACTAATCTGAATTCTTTCCCTGTTAGCACAAATGTACCATCCATCCTACTTGCTTGTTCAGTGCATGTTTGTTTTGCTTGACACTGAGATATACCATATTTTAGTAAATGTCTTAATTTAAACTATTGCTCACAGATAGTAAAAGTAGTCTTTCTATTATGGAGATGTACCTGGTATAATCGTGGAAAAATTCTCAAATGCATACTTTGTGTTAAAAACAACTGCAGATTTATTGTGGACTTCCAGATTCACATACAAACATTGGTCCTAGGTATCAAGGCTACATTGGTGCTGCCCTAGTTTTAGGGGGAGTAGATGTCACAGGACCTCACCTTTACAGCATATATCCCCATGGATCAACTGACAAATTGCCTTACGTTACCATGGGTAAGTGATACTCCCTCGGTATTGTAATACAACTGCCTCGTAAAAAGGGTGAACATTTCAAATTATTATTTAAAGTGTTTTTACTTAGATTCCATTGTTTGCTGGGAACTGTACAGACCTCAGACTTTATCTTTAAGTTGTACCCACGTTTGTAAGGCAGGTGCACTGTTCTGTTTCTCTTCTAACACTTTAAAAACATGGGCTGTTATACTATTTAAATCTACACTGCAAAAAAACTGGTATTAGGAAAGTTGCTGTGTGCATTCCCCAACATACCTTAAAGCAAGAGAAGTGTGGGATTCCCCAAAACTCACTGTAAAAAAAAAAAAAAAAAGTCCTTAGAAAATTCATTTGCAGGTAG
>VYZV01025222.1:1824-26999 GCA_013401275.1 Pandion haliaetus
GTGAAGGACTGTCTCCCGTGGGAGGGACCCCATGGTGTAGCAGGGGATGAGTGAGGAATCCTCCCCCTGAGGAGGCAGGAGCGGCAGAGACAACGTGTGGGGAGCTGACCACAACCTCCATTCCCTGTTCCCCTGCGCCGCCGGTGGGGGGAGGTAGAGAGAACCAGGAATGGAGGTGAGCCGGGAAGGCGAGAGGGGTGTAGTTGGGAAGGTGTTCTGAGGTTTGGTTTTCCTTGCTAATACCCTTGTTTTGATTTGATTTGTAGTAAATTAAATGGATTTTGTGTCTTCCCCAAGTTGAGCCTGTCGTTTGCCCGTGACCATAAGTGGGGAGTGATCCCTCCCAGTCCTTGTCTCGATGCACGAGCCTGCCTTTGTATTTTCTCCTCATCCCAACGTGGCTGGGTTGGGAGTGAGTGAGCGAGCGGCTTTGTGGTGCTTTGTTACCGGCTGGGCTGAAACCACTACAGTCTGCACAAATGAAGCTAAGATAGGAACTTCGTTTGCTGCACCCTGCAGGTCTGCAGACATGAACTTTCGCTGAATCTGGAGTTCTTTATGTCTCTCAAAGGTTCTCTTATAGGAATGGATTACAGGAGACATGCAAGCTGAGTACTAGTTGATTCCTTTTATAAAAGAGGTTTGAAAATGAGGATGGCTTCAAAAGCTAGTGCCACCAGCAAAGCTAAACTGAAAAAGGATCAAAGAAGCTGCTGTACAAATTGAAAAATCCATTGGATAATACTAGTTTTGATACTAGAGCATCGGTATCACACTTCACAAATTGCTCATTATCACTAACTTCTTGTAGCAAGGAGACTGTAATGTACACAGTCTTTGGCCACTTTATTCACTCTTAACAAAGCTAGATAAAACCTTAAATAAGCTGCTCTTGCAGCTGAAAAACAATTTGCCATGACATCAGCTGAAAAAAAAAAAAGATTCAGTTCATTGGTGCTGCAGTTATATGCTTGAACAACTTTTGGGACAGAGGAATGCTGTGCATGAATTCAGAAACAAGTAGAAAATAGACAGGGCAGATGATACACTGACCTCTGCCCATTAAAATCTGATTGGTAGTTTGGTTTATCCCTTTTTGACCAGATAATATTGCCTCTAGGGAAATCATTAACAGTGCATCTTTAAGCCAGGTGTTGTCACACACTGGATATCTATATTTCCTTGGGGAAAAAAATGAGTTCAGTTAAAAACCAAAACTGATTTTGATGCTGTTACTGGTGTATAACAATAAATAGAAGTTTATGCATAAATGTACATACATAAGTATGCATTTGCACATAAATATAGATATGGTCCAGCTGTAAAAAATTACTTAGTAGGTGTTTGAATTGTTATTTTTCAAATAATGTATCTTTCTTCTTTTCATAATACTTCTACTGACAGATCTTCCTCCACATCATAATTCTAACACTAAGAACAGAAAAGAAAATGGATTGCTGTTTAATGAAAAAATATTCTATAGATTCTTACCCCAGAACCTACTTGGACTTGTGAATTAGCATCTGAATTGACTTCTTGTTGGTGATTTCTCTACAATTTTTGGCCCTGAAATAAAGTAGTAGTGAGGTGTTTTATGAACTTTACTTGTCTGGCTGATGTCAAAGCAATGTGTGTTGCATTTAGAACACACAATAACAAAGCACTAGTGAAGACACATTTCCATAGCCTTGTGCAACCGTTGAAAAAAATCTGTTCTACTGTCTCCTCCACATATTCATTTGTAGTGTGTGAGAGGAGTGGAAGAGTTTTATTTTTCCTTACCATTACAGGTCTTGGAAGTCAGGATTGTTAATTCTCATAGTAATCTAAGGAAATCAAAGGTAGAGACGAAAAGACATCAGTAGGGAATATTTCATGTTCTATGAATGAGATGGGATTTAAGAGCCTTTAACCTTCTACAAGTTGGGCAGTTTAACAAGAAGGCTAGGGCTGTTCAGGTACAACAGTGTCATTGAGAAATGAAAACTAAAAAAACCCAAATATATCTATTTGTTCCTCTATGAAAAACAGATCTTTTGAACTTTCAAACTGTTGCTGTAGGCACAGCATATGCAGATTGGTTTTACACATCAGAGGAATGCAATGTAGTTGTCTATCTGGAGTCATTAACAATATCTGTATTACCTGGCTCCATTTATCACTAATGGTATTTTTTTTAGATACAATTTTGCATGATTCTTCATGTACCAATATGGATCTCTAAGTGGATGAATTAGGCTAAAAGACTATATCATCAGCTAGCTGTAACATAAACTGCAATGTGAAGTATTTTAATTTCTTCTGCAAAAACTGATAAGATCAAACACCTATACAACTAATAGTTCATTTCATTCACAGTTACATAATTATCTATTAAATGGAAAGATAGATCTCCCATTTATGGCTATGCCATAAGTGTATGCAGGATTATTCATTTAAATTACTTCATATACAGTATTTTCTATACACTTATATACAATGTTCAAAGAAAGTGTCAGTGGATACTACAAAGTCCATCTTTTTCTTTCAGTAAGTTTAAGAACTTCCATTTCACAGTTCACTTAGTAAATTTAGTTCATAAACTTCATCACTGTTGGGAACAAGACAGGATTTTCTATGATATTTTTAGCTTATGAAAATGATTTTTTTTGTGCATTTCAGGAAGATTAAATTAAAAAAACAGGTAAAAGAACTTACCAAATTTGGTCACCAAGTCTCATTTATATTTTCTGTCAACTGAGCTTAAAAAAGTAAAATTAAACCCACGGAAATACTAGGACTTGAAAGTTCAACTATCCTCCCCACACAAAAACAGCAATGCAGATTTCATAATGAAACAAAATAAATGTTCATATTTATGTATGCATTCATATATCTATTATGCACTACCATATGAAAACCACATGAATTTGTCAATATGAATAGTTTATTTCTATTTCCTGATTCTATCCTGATCACCCAGGATTCAAAGACAAACCTTAACCTTACTCAAAAATTGCTTATGTTTTTTCTGATACACATATTTGTTAGGGAATTAAACTTGATATTTTATGTCAGAAAATTGTGTATATTGGCTCAAAATATTTAAAATTATATTTTCTAGTTATTTTTTTACACATTTTTCTATTTTATTGTAACTGAGCAGGAGTTTCCATTTAATAGTCCATAATGATACAGTAACCTAATTTTGTAAGTGGGTAGAATTAATGTTAGACTGCAAGTTATTTGTGCATGTAAAATTATTTCTTCATGTGTTCAGTAACTTCCATTTATCAGATTTAAATTTCAATTGTCATTATGGAAGTAAATTTCAGTTGCTCTGGAAATCTTATACAATTTCTGCAATCTTGACTAATCTGAATAATGTTGTTCTCCTAGCAAATATCACCAACTTCCTCTTCATCTTCTTTTCCATATCAGTACTAAGTATATCTAACAACCACATTCCTCATACAAACCTCTGGGAAATCCAGTTACTAACATTTTTTGTCATGCTGAAAATTGATAATTTATTCTTACATTTTGTTTTCTGTATCTACATCTGTTTACAACACATCACAGTATTTTACCTTTCATGACATGACTGGGAAGTTTTAATAAAAGCTTCTGTGAAGGACTTTGTCAAAGACTTCTTAAAGGTCAAAATAAATTATACAAACCTGTTCTCTTTTTTCCACTATTTTAGTAGATTAGGGGGGCTTGAATTTCCTTTGCAGAAGCCATGCTGGTTTATCCTGCTTATAAAGAGTTTATTGAGGTGCTTTATAATTCAGTCATTAATAATGGTTTCAACCCATTCATCTGGAATGTCAATGTGCAGCATGGGCTGGCAACTCCCTAGGGGCCAGGAACTGCAGGCAATACCCATGGGGGGCTGGCAGGGCAGGGGCTTTACCAGCAAGGGCTCATCCTACCACCCCCAGCACCGGAGCAGGGCAGGCTAAGGGGGGAGGCAGCTGGAGGCATCTCAGAGACCCGATCATCAAAAATGTCCATGCTGATGAGGTGGGTCTGAGGTTAAGCCAGGAGGTGAGTCCATGGGTCAGGGTTAGGCTCTGAGTCGGTGGGGTACATATCCAGGCACAGAGGCATGGCTGCGATGCAGCTGCAAAGTAATTAACTGGTGCAAAGAGCCTCAGTTTAAAAGCAGCTCCTACAAAAGGCCGGAGCTAAACTCCTAAAAGTGTGTAAGGATTCTGAAACAGAAATGAAGTAAGGCATACCAGCCTCTATCAATGCAACCCAACCTAATATATTTTCATTAAACTATATATTGGTATGAATACTTAGATAACTTTATTGAATGCTTATATGCATTTAACCCCCAAAAAGAGTAAAGACTTGCTCCTAAGGAGAAACGTAAGCGGATTCCTGGGTGTTTGGGAACTAATTTAACTCTATTCATTTAAAAGGCAGCAAAGACAGTCTGAGGAATGCATCTGTGTAAAATGTAGAAATTTCATTTGATAGTACAGACTGCAGAACCACTGCTATCTTTACAATTCCCTTTTGATTCTTTGCAACTTTTTATTTCCATCTCTGTCCTGCATTTCCAGCGTAACAAAACAGAGCTAATAGTGGATTTCATTATTCTGCATTGATAGGTAAGCACCCTTGAAGATAACTTGTAACTTCTGTTCAAAGACTAGCAATCCTCCCTGGCAACTCATTTTTTGCATATAATTATCTGGAAAGGTTGACTGGGTGTTACCTGACAGTTGGTGATCTTTTTTCTTTGCAAGGGTGGTGACAAAATAAGTCTATGATTTAGCTGAAAAGAGGAAGTAATGAATGATATTGTATTCTCTGAAAGACTGTCCTGAGTTCAAGAAAACTTCTGGGGAAGGAGAGAAAAAAAATCTGAATATTTTTCTGTTTGTAGAACTATGTTTGTTATTTTAGCCACACAATACCTGTGTAAAATTTGAGCATCTGTGTCCATGTCATAGTATGTATGTCTGGAAGGAAGAGCCGTAACAAAAAAAAAAAAAAAAGAGTACTTACAAAATTGGAGGTCTGGGGAAACCTTGCATTGAAAGAACATGAATGATATTGTTAGGAGTCAGTTCTGGAGGTAAAGAACACTTAGATCTGGAAGCACTGTTCCTGCAAAAATGTCAAGGGTTTTTGTTTGGTTTTTTTTTCCCCAGGAGGGGAAACTCAACTGGAGCTATAACAAGGATATAAAATATTAAGTTGCCTTTGTGAATAAAAACCACAACTTTGGAATGAATGTTAAATCTATCTTTATACCACAAGACAATTTTTATTATCAGCATTTAGGATGACTTCCAATTTGTGGAATAGGTTTCCCCTTCTCTGTCTTTATTGGAGATTTACTTTTCCATACTAGCCACTGCCAGAAAACATAGCCTATATAAGCTTCCAGTATGATGCCACCTAGCTGTTCCTGTATTATTCTCTCTCCTTAAGAGTTTCTGTTCTTTGATGATACACACCATATTTTATTCTTCTTTTATTGTCTTCACTTGTGATGGAATTCCAAGGAAAGAAAAAGCATCTGGGATTCAAAGCAAATTTAAGCTAATGGAGCATATCTAATTTTGTCCTGATATTTATGTAGTTTCTCCAATGATATGCAACAATACTAATTCTTCTCCATTAAGGATGGTTTTATAGTTTTGCTAGGATCTATCTACATTGAGAAAGGGCTTATATATGTGCCTTGAAATCTAGTACCTAGTGAATCATCTAAAAAGTTATTCAGTATTTCAGCTACAAGTGAAAGAAGACTCTCTTAAATTAAACAGAATGCAAGAATTTTGTGTGTCTCAGCACATTCAGGATGCAGGCTAACTTTCCATGACTTTGTTGTATGTCACTGGATTTTCCTTGCTAATGAAGCAAGGTCACTCGAAGAAATTCTAGTAAATTAGACAGAGGCAAGGGACATTTTGAGGCTCTGAAACTCTACTGTTCATACTTTAAAATTGTTAGAATGATCTCTGAAATGCTTTTGCTCTGTGACTTGTAGCACTTGCCCAAAAGGTTCCTGAGCAGAGTGTTCTGAAACTAACTGTCGTGGTTTCAGGTCAGCTCAGTCGGTAACAAAGCACCACGAAGCCGCTCACTCACTCCCCACCCCCGCGCCTGGCCACGTTGGGATGAGGAGAAAATACAAAGGCAGGCTCGTGGGTCGAGACAAGGACTGGGAGGGATCACTCCCCACTTATGGTCACGGGCAAAAGACAGGCTCAACTTGGGGAAGACACAAAATCCATTTAATTTACTACAAATCAAAACAAAAACAAAACACAAGGGTATTAGGAAGGGAAACCAAACATCTGAACACCTCCCCCCACCCCTCCCGCCTTCCCGGCTCAGCTCCATTCCCGGTGCTTTCTACCTCCTCCCCCCGGCGGCGCAGGGGAACAGGGGATGGGGGTTGAGTCAGCTCGCCACACATCGTCTCTGCCGCTCCTTTCCTCAGGAGGAAGATTCCTCACTCATTCCCTGCTACACCGTGGGGTCCCTCCCACGGGAGACAGTCCTTCACGAACTTCTCCAATGTGGTTCCTTTCTGCGGGCTTCAGTTCTTCCCGAACTTCCCTGGCGCGGGTCCTTTCCGCGGGCTGCTCTCCAGTCTCACACTGCTTCAGCGCGGTTTTTCCCATGGAGTCACGGCCACCTTGGGGAGCCTCCGTTCCACCATGGACCTCCATGGGCTGCAGGGGGACAGCCTGCCTTCTCACCACGGGCTGCAGAGCCATCAGCCTCCTCAGGCGCCCCTCCTCCCTCTCCTTCTTCACTGACTCCAGTATCGGCAGAGATGTTCCTCTCAGGTTTCCCAACCCCCACACTACCGGTTCCCCTTCTTAAATCTGTTCTCCCAGAGGCGCTACCACCGTCACTCCTCTCCTAGAGGCGGGTCCGACATTTTGGCGCGTCCGACATTTTGGCGCAGGGAATTTTCCAGCAGCTTCTTAAAGGGGCCGCCTCTGCAGCCCCCCTCCCCTGCCACCAAGGAAAACCGCGCCACACAAACCCATAACACTAACGTAGGTCAGAAAGAAAACCCTGAATGGCAGTCACCTGTCACCTGTTTTGGAGAGTAGCAAAATTGAAAGTATGAATGTGAGTTGTTTCTCTAGTTGGCCTCAGTATCAGAAAATTGTCCCAGGTGTGTTTATCTTGGTAGCATAGATATAACATCACCTCTGTCTGTTTTGAATACCAGCTAACACATTTCTGGCTGTCAAAAATGTTTCAGGTAACTAAATTTTAGGATTGTCTACTCAAAGGCAAAGAATGCTTAAGATTTAGCCAATTAACACTTAACCACATAAGGCAGCTGAATTAATGTGAATGCAAAATCTTTTTCATCAAGGTTCATGTGGCAACCTGGTATACATTTCATTGGACTTGGAGAAGACTTGTGAGAGACTGGATGGAGTTAATGCCTCAAACACCAGTCATGATGGGCAGAGACAGGGGCCTGGCTTTTGCGGTTCAGGGAAGGAATAGAACTTGCTTGCAAGGCACTGCAACAAGGTAAGTTCTGCATAGCAACACCATAGAATCATTGAGGTTGGAAAAGACCTTTTAAGATCATTGAGTCCAACCATCAACCATGCCCACTAAACCATGTCCTGAAATGCCTTATATATATGCTTTTTGAATACCACCCGCTTTAAGTAGAGCTCGCTCATTTGCTCTTGTCTTGCATGAAATAAACACTGGTTGGCCCACAGCAGAAGATGAAAAGTGAGTGTTATTCACTAGACTTCTTTTTAGACTATTTTCTGGCTGACTTTAAGTCACTTTGCAAATGAAAAAATAATATAAAATGTCAAATGGTTGGAAGATTATATTCTGAAGGCACATGACTCTTTCTGAATTTTGTCCAATGGCTGCTTAATGCCAAATACATAAAGAACACGGAGTCATATCCAGGCTCTCCACTCATAACTGAGTTACCTGAAGGTAAATTGCAGAGCCAGGGTTCTGCTTGCATACTTGTCTATAGATCTTCTATTCCTTTCAATATACTGATACAGTTTTGAGAAGATGATGACCTTGTTTCTTACCACAAGTAAAGTAGTAGATGGAGCACTGGTGAGAAATACATGGGTTTGAATTTTCTTATTTCAAGGAAAACCTGAAGTCCTCTTGATGCAGCTTTCTAACAATTGGTTTATCAAATTAATAGGCATAACAGCATAACCAAAGCACTGGCTAGGTTCCTCAAGTAAGAGGAAACCAACTTTACTTAATAGATGAATATGTAGGCATGGAACTTTGAAAAACATAGTTTGTAGTTTGGTATTTCAATTCTGCCTGAATCACACTCTGTGTAGTAAATCTCTAATTTCTTTAATGTATCTAGGTCCAATTTTTAAAAAATGCAATACTGATTACAACATGTATACCTGCATTTCTTTGCTAAGCATTACTGCACACAGTCTTAAATAATCTAATTGGGACATTTTATAAATTTAAAAAAACAATATTTCAATAAGGAATATGCAATTATGTGGTGCCTATGATTTTAGTGTGTTATACATTGTGTGCTTCCATTTCTTACAATGAAGTATGCTGCTGACAGTACTTTTCATAAATTATTTATTAAATGATATGCTCAGTGCATGTTACAGTCTCACTGACATTGTTTTGCATTTAAAATTCAGATAAATTATATCAGCCACTGCAAACTTCTTCAAATAATGGTTGAACAGCTGATACTAATTTTTTGTATATGAACTGGCCATGAATTACACAGATTCTTTACTCATGAGAGACAGAGCTAGTTAATTTGTAAGACTAATTAGTCTGTCTTCGGACTGGGAGAGTTAATCTCTTCACTGAACCTTCAAATGTTGTTATACCGCTATACAAAATAAAATTTAGTAATTAGTACACTGTGTGAGGTAAGAGGTCCATATCATTATATATGTCTGTATGAGAAGAAACAGACAGTCTCTCTGAATTAATCAAATGAGCTAACAAATTACTATGGATAATTATAGGCATCTAGAGATGTGAGACTGCTAGCAATCACACACTTGTAACACTAAGAGAATAATTACATCTTGTGGTTTGCCTTGGAAAGGATTAAAAAATATTCTACCAAACTGTAGCAGTTTGAATTATTTTACTGCTCATTAATGATCATTTGGGGGGCAAGGGAAATGAAATATTTCACTAGTCTTTCTAAAAGACTGCAAAGAATTTTCTAACAACGTATCAGTTCATGAATATGACAAAGTAAAACGATAAAAAAATAGAAGGAAATATGAGCACTCTTCATTAGCTTCAGCCTAAATCTTAAACTGCCTATAAAGAGGGTTTGTGGTAAAAAAGGGTGATCTAGAACTGATATAGATTGAGACACTCATGTAATGCTGTATCTGGCTAAACTGTAGACATAGATAATTCCAGATCTGATAAAAGCGCTAGAAGTATATCTGCTTACCCAGCCATTCTAGATTGATCAAAAAGATATTTTCTTTGAGCAATAAGTGTCTGGTGCCAATAACTGATTCTATGTATTCTGATGAATTTGTAGATCAAAGTTAGCCTTATCTGAATCAGTCATGGGGCTTGCCTACCCCATTCACACCTTCCTCACCTGTTTGTTAAGGAATATCTCCCTCCCCCATCATTCATAGTGTAAAGGTCTCTTTACCAGGTTGGCCAGCCTGTTGGCAAAAATACTTTTTCCCTGCTTAGCTAGGTGGATCCCATCTCTTCCAAACAGCTATTGACCTTCAAAGAGGGTCCCATGGTCACTGAAAGGGAAACTCTGCTGCTAACACCAGCTGTGCAACCAATAGTTGACATGTAGGATCCAAGGTCTTCCTCAGGCCCTTCCCCCTCACCAGCAGTATGAAGAACAGTAACTGATGCCCCATGCCCTTGACCACTGTTCCCAGACCCATGTAGTCATGCTTGGTACTTCCTAGGTCACCCATGGCATTAGTGCCTAAGTGGAAGAGCAGTAAGGGGTAATAGTTAAGAAAGCCATAGCCTCTCCACAACATCCTGGATGTGATTCCCTGCCAAGCAGCAAACCTCCTATGAGAGACTGAAAGAGTTAATGACTCAAACATTGTGGTGGGGCAAGTTCTGCATAACAACAAATGCTGCATAGCAACGAACCACAGGTGAAAAGAAGCTGATCAGCACAGATCAGCACAGAACAGCAGCAGCAGACTGAGGAGGGCGTGTTGGAGGATGATGTTGAGCAGGGCAGCTCACCATGTATGGCCAAAGATCAAACAATGGTCATGTCTGCAGGGAAGGAGAAGTTACTCCCCAAATGACCCCCAAGCCCACTGACACATTTCCTGAAGGTTCTGAAAGCAGAAACCACAGATGGCACCTAATTAGCCTAATGAGTTCAAGTGCCCACCCAAAGGAGGGGCAGAGAGACTATAAAAGGGCACAAATTGAAGCCCTGTGTGTGTGTGTGTGTGTGCTCCCTCTGGACCTGGACCTCTAGGCTGGCTGGACTAATGCTGGACTCAGGACTGGTGAAATCTTCTCTTCTCTCGCTTTCTCTCCTCTTTTTCTTCATAAGCCCTACACTTCACCCCTTTAGACATAGAAACGTTGACCAAGTCTGGGACTAGGAGTGGGACTCGCCACCCCTAGGCTTCTCTCTGAGAAGGGGTCTAGAAAGCAAGGGGGTCCACTTTGAACCTCGTGACTCAATGGGAGGACTCCCCTTATTTTCTTCTGTGAATTAATCCCCAAATAAGCAAGGCTTGTAGTATATGTTTGGTGACATATGGTTACCACGTGTTACACAATTTACTGTCAGAGTTTCATGCCAATTTCTGTTGTGAGAAACCCCACCACCTACTGTTACACCTTCCAAGTTCAGGTTGCTTCTGCCATAAATAAAACGTTCAACTGATCGTTTGATGTCGCTTCACCTTGATTTAGCCTGAGGGAATTCTGAACTTACCGTGACCCCTCCCCGGTCTGTCCAGCACGGGTTGTGACACCGCCGTATATCGACAAGTCAGGTTGGCAAATGAGGGTCTCTGACCTCTGCAGTAGACAGTTTCCTACCACTATTACTCAACTCTTTGTAGTCCTAAGTGGCTCAGGCTGCTCTGGCAGAGATGCTTCATTTGATGGCACTCCCAGCTCATCAGCTATGAGGGCAGTGAATCTGTTCTGTAACTGACTTCTCAAGTCATCAGGGGAGGCAGGATTCTTTCTACTGGTGTGAGAAGTCACCAGTTCCCAGACTTCATCACAATGGGAGTTTCCACTATCCAATTGCATAGGTACAAGCTCTTCCTAGTTCTCTGCTACAGTTAAGATTCAGGCTCTTGAAGCTGCAGGTCTGAGAGAAGATCCAGTAGATGTCTTTCTCATCCTCTTTGATGCTGCTCAGTCTGCTGACCTCTTTCTGCAGCTCTTTTGGTTGGTGATACAGCTCCTGGAAAACTGCACACCTCTGACAAGCTAGAAAGCCATGTGCCCCAGACTCAGTGAGAAGCCCCAGGCACTCCCTGCAGCCTGAGGCTTGTAGAGCTGTGTCCTCCTTCTGAAGCTCTGTCTTGAGTCCAACAGTCTGATAATGAAGGGCCATAATAAATAACATAATATAAACTGAATGTAGTAAATAAAAATTACTGTCTTTCTATACAAGTTTTCTTTGCACTTCCACAATTTAGTGCACTTCAGAACTACTTTGCTCTTGTATAAAACTATATGAATTCTATTAAAACCAATGTGCTAGCACCAGATATTTAAGAACCCCAAATCAACACTTACTGATAAACAATACAATTATATTTGCTAGTGCAGGCCATTAACTATAAAAGAAGATCCTGCAGTGCTATCATCTTAAATGTGTTAATCTGTGTATTTAAACTGGAGAAGGCAGAAATGTCCAGGAGATCATGTGGCCCATGACAAGTGAAATCTGAATGATTATTATGGATGGAGAAGGGCAATGATAATACCCAGTAACACACTTACATAAGTACTAGTCTTTGGAAGCTAAATCCTACTGTCTTGGGTGTATGTAGCAAGGTGTTGGCAGTGGCAGGGCTGCAGGGGTGGCCTCTGCAAGAAGACTGGGGCTGCCCCGTGTTGGACACACATGGTTCCAGATGGTTCCAGAAGACCTATCACAGGATAAAGCTGAGCTCATCAGCCAAGCTGGTGGTGCCTCTAGGAAAACATATTTAATAATGGGAAGAAAATGCCAGACAGGCAGAGGGAACACAAAGAGTGAGAAACAGCAGAGGGAACACCACAGTCAGAGAAAGGAGGAGGAGGAGGAGGAGGTGCTCCAGGAACCAGAGCAGGTATTTGCCCTGCAGCCCATGGAGGACCCACACCAGAGTAGAGTAAAAGTGTGAGAAGGAAGGAGTAACAGAGAGAAACCACTGCATGCTGACTGTAAGCCTCCCTGCTGCTTTTGCACTGTTCACTCATTGGGGGCTGAAGGGACTGAGGCAACCTCTGGCAATAACAAGGGGAGGGGAGAGAGGAGTCTGGAATGGAGTGAAGTTGAGCCTGGGGAAGTGGGGAAGAAAGGTGCTTTCCCTGTGTTCTAATGTTTGTCTTTTTGCTTTCCAATACCCAAACTGGTAATTAAATATATATTTCAACTGGCAAAAAATTAAGTTAATTTTCCCAAGTTGTGTCTGTTTTGCCAATGACAGGCAAAAAATCTCCTTGTCTTTGTCTTGACCAATGAGCTTTCTCGTTTCTCTTCTTCCTATTTTTTCCTCTGCTCACATGACTGGTGAAAATGAGTGAGCAGCTGGGTGGGAATTTGACTGTTAGCTAACCCACCACACTAGTAGAGGAGAAAGGCACCAAAAAGTGGTGGCTAAAACTACTAACTCCCTAGGAATCCTGTATGGAGAAGGTTAAGCAAATAATAGCATTAGGCAAGTCAACCAGCCTGTTGAACAGGGAGGTGTGAAGGGTTAGCTCCTAGCAAATGCTTATAATAGTTTTTGAGATGCTGCCTTTTGCCAGAATGTAAGCATCAAACTCAGGTGTCCAGTCAAATGCCTGTATTCATTTGAGCTGCTGAGATCAGAATGCTATCCTGGGGATGTGCATATACCTGTCTTCTGGGAATTGAATAATTCTTCTCTGTTAAACAAGGCTGAAAAAATAAGTTGTAGTTTGCAGTTTTTCAATGGCTGAAACAACAATCCATTCATTTGAAGAAATATTCAAATAATAAACATTCCTGATATTCTGATGACATCTCCGTAACCTACATCTCAGGAGCATGCCTGAAACATCTGACAGATTTTTTTTCGACTTTTGAACTCATGCCACTAAAGGTATTTCTAGACCTCTTGTGTTTGTGCTTTAAAAAGGTGGCCACAGCTGTATTTTCTCAAATATGCTATCCTTTTTGTGCTGGGCTTTCTTTGGCAGCATCTACTTAACATTGACACTAGTCTAGTTTCTGATTTCCACTGGCCGTGGGTGGAAGACAGATAGCCAGACTGTTTCTCTGAATAAAAAAAGAACAACAACCATCTAAACAGAAGCATATATATCAAACAGGACATGTCATCTACAGAAGTTAGATAGCTGCTGAATAGAATTTTTATGGAGGAATGATTCTGGACTTGAGCTGTCGCTAGATACTGCTGCCCACCTTTAGAAGACTAAGACTAGTTTTGGACTTGATCTCATCACTTAACAGACATTTTTTTAAATTGGTTATTTGTAAGTAAGATACATTCCTGTGGCAACATGACTGACAGAAAATAAGTATTTTGAGAAAAATTGAAATATAAAAAATTGGCAGCTTATATATTCACCTACAAATACAAAGGTTTGACTATATATACTGTCATTTAAGTTCCTAGAGGCACTTAACATGAGTGATTGTAAGATAAGAGATAGCTTTCCTGTTCATTAATTACACAGGTATCCAAAAGCAGAATATTATGGGTATTTCATATTTGCTTCAGTAGTTAAATAAAACAAAATTCAGAAAGAGTTTTGAATAACTTCTTTTTTCTCACTCAAAATTCCTTTGTTTGAAGACATTGTTATGTATTAGAGACTTTCTGATATTTGAATTTACTGTCAAAATTCCCTAGCTGTAATAACATATTCAGTGAACATTCATCCTATAGTAATTCTCTGTTACATCACAAAGTTGAATTATTCTTATAAATATGTGGTACCTAGAATACAAATAGAGCCTGGATTGAGACTTCTTCCTCTCCCTGATAAGAAAAACAGAAGAGTAACATTGGTATCAGACTGTAGGTAGAGTCTGTGAGAATCTATGGGGAAGAAGACATCTGAGGACAGAGGTTCTTCAGTCTAGTGAACACATACATTGTATACTTGTGAAGTTGTACTTGTATGCATTTTAATTTTGTAAGTAGAGAACTAGATTTATACCATTCCTTCTTTGTATGCTTGTGGAGGACTGTAAACCTAGGTCTGTTCTTTCTGAAGTGGATGCACTCTTCTGTATTACAGTGATTTTAGACATATTTATAGTTTAGTCAATTTAATAAGTAAATATAGTTGACTTAAAAAGGAAATCAGCTGACACTGTTTTAGGATGTCTTATATTTCAGTGGTATTTATAGGCATTCAATTATCTCTAGGTCAAGCAAAACATGATTTGAATCCAAGTCTTCCCCATCTCAGATGATTGTTAGGGTATAGAATATGAGGAGTCTGACATAGCTCTCTTATTTCAAAAAGAATTTTGTGACTCTGAGCAGTGAACGGAAAAATGTGCCACCCTACTGCCTGGACAAGGATTTGATTTTTTTCCTTTTGTCTTCTCATTTTGTATGTAATAAATTAGGCAGTTTTCTAAACAGCATATATGAATACTGTTCTCCAAATAAACTGTACAGTAAAACTGACTGCCTAACTCAGGGCAAAGGATTCTATCAGGTAGTCGTGCATGTAAGAGTCAAACATTGCAATGTTTGGTTCCTATACCCATTCATCTATTAGAATATCCCTTGCCAGCTGAATACATGCTTACATATTAAGGTAATCAATCATACAGATGTTCCTTTGTTTAAATCCTCTGAATGGCTCAGTGCAGTATGTATTCTTATACATGCCTGATATTAGAAGGAATTAACTGGAAAAGTGTACTTGTGACTATTGTCTTTAAAAATACATTTTATTTTAAGAGATTATTTTATAATGTAGTTCCGTGAAAGGAGACTTCCTTATTACATAGTAGCCAGATGGATAGAAAACTGTCTCAGAATCTGCTAGTGCCAGACCACTGACCTTTTCAAAGTGAGGAAATTCAGGTATCCAGATTCACTCTCGTCCCCAACTTAATGCTTTAATAAACAGCCTGTAGTCTGGGACAATTCTGAAAGGGAAGAAAAGAGAGAAATATGAAAAGGAGGGTGGTTTCCATCCCTCCTGTTTAATCTGTTATTACATAGTTAAGAATATAAGATTTATGGGGAAAGCATGAGAGGGAGAGAGAACGTGAGAAAAAGAGAAAACAGATGCAAGGAAGTATAATTCTGTAAACTACTAGAACTTTTTGGTAAGATGGAGACCTGAGTTTTTCTCTCTGCTGCTAGGATTCTTTCTGAATTTTATTTAATGTCTTCTATTAAAAAAAATAATATTAGGAAAAGATTTTTGCACTAAATTCTGACTCAGATGCCTAAGTTTTGGAATCAACTAGAGCTCCATTTATCTTTTTCTGTATAACATGGATGGCTTCACATGCTGATTTCACATTAATTCAAGACACCCCTCTCTGTGAGCAATTTGGATATTTGTTTCTAAATCAACATGTTTTGAATCAACATGCTTTCCTGAATGCTATTTGCTTGTTTGAAGTGGTTTTCTGAGCCACCAGCTTTTTATCATTTTGTCTAGGGATAAGGCCCTGACAAATTCTCATGCCAACAGAAGCAGGGTCCTACCTCTAAAAAAGGTGGATCAAACAAGATCACTGATCGTATGCTACTAAAGAGCCATTGTCTACATTTCTGTGGACTGGATTCAGGATTTGAACTGTATCTAATATTCCAGGTGATAGAGAGGCCTGCATTTTGAGCTTGGGAGGAAGTTGTTAGCTTTAGGCCCTTGGCAAAATCCACAGAATGACCCATTTCTGGAAAGCAATTACTGAGACATCATGTGTAGAACAAATTTCTTCATTAGAAGAATGACTCAATTAATAGCTGAACTCTGCTACTGAGTTGGCCTTTACTCAATACGAAGTGATTGCAGAGAAAAGCTTGTGAGAGACTGAAAGAGTTAATGTCTCAAACATTGTGGTGGGGCTAGTTCTGCATAATGACAAAACCTGCATAACAATGAACCCCACCTAGCAAGGAACCACAGGTGAAAAGAAGCCCATCAGCACAGATCAGCACAGGGCATCAGCAACAGGACAGGGAGGGAATACAGGGGGATATGCAGCTCCCTGTTCTGATACGCTGACTGCTGAGCAGGGCAGCTCACCAGGTTTGGCCAAAGATCAAACAAGGGTCATGTCTGCAGGGAAGGAGAAGTTACTCCCCAAACAACCTCCAAGCCCACCAACCCATTTCCCGAAGGTTCTGAAAGCACAAACCGTGCATGACACCTAATTAGCCTAATGAGTTTGAGTGACTGGCCGAAAGAGGGGCAAGGAGATGATAAAAGGACACAAACTGAAGCTCTATGTGCACAAGCCCGCTGGAACTGGACCCCTCGGCTGACTGGACCAACGCTGGACCCAGGACCAGTGAAATCTTTCTCTTTTCTTTTCCTTTTTCTCTCTCTGTCTTGCTCTCTCTTTCTCTTTCCTTTTTCATAACCCCCACACCTCATCCCTTTAGACACAAGCCCGTTGACCAAGTCTGGGACTAGGAGCAGATCCAGCCGCCCCTAGGCCCTTCTCTGAAAGGGAGTCTGGAAAGCAAGGGGTTCCACTCTAAATGTGGTGACTCAATGGGAGGGATCTCCTTATTGTCTTCCCTGAACTGAGGTATATATATGGTTACCACGGGTTACACAGTTTACTGCGGTAGTTTCATGCCAATTCCTCTTGAGAGATGCTCTGCCACCTACTGTAAACACCTCCCAAGTTCAGTTTACTTCTGCCATGAATAAAATGTTTAACTGATCGTTTGGTGTCACTTCACCTTAGTTTAGCCTGAGGGAATTCCAAACTCACCACAACTCCCCGGTCTGCCTAGCCCAGGTTGTGACAAAGCTCTACTTAAAGTGAATATTAGTCTGGCCTACCTTGTGCCTATTAACAAAATAAGTTGCTTGTTTCTGAAGTTTCTCTTTCACTTAATTAAAGAGAAAAACTTACCATACAAAGATGAATGAAGCAGTGATCAGACTTACCCTCACTGGGGAAATATCTATATGATAATGAAAAAGTTGAAGCAAAAGTGTCAATTAGAAAATAAAACAGACTTGTCTTCAGGGATGTTGCCTCTTTTCCATAGAAAAGAAAACTGTTTGAAAAATAAGAGTGTGAAAGGTAGTTGCACTACACATACCACATTAATTTCATGGGCTACTTTGCAGCTAGTGAGACAAAGGTATGTACACAAAAGCTGTTAGTAAACCATTTAGTTCAAACATCATTTACTTTGCTTTTCACAAGATCAGTTTAAAATCCATTTGAATAATTTTAATTGCATATGATTTTTTTTCTTAATTCTTCCTCCTTTTTTGGCATTAGACTTCTTAAAACCACCAAAGTTGAACAACCTGTTGCAATGTAATGTAACAAAAAGGTGCATAGGCCGCTGAATAACTTTGTTATGCATTCTTGTTGTGCTTAAATCTAATGTTGTCCAGGCCAAATGTTTAGTTGGTGGAAATCAAGGTATATGCAGATGTGCCACCATGGATTGAACTGTAACAGACAGCTGCTCCCATGAGCTATTGCCTATCTGCTGAAATGTGTTAACTAATTTTTTGAAGGTTTTTCAGTCCATTTCAGTGCAAAGGAAAAACCTTCAGTGGGGGTAATTTTTACTTTACACTTGTTTGTTTGTTTTACTTGAAACGGAATGAAGTACACACAAAAGTTCAAAATCCTGTTCATTTCTGAGATATTTGTGTTGTTTATGCTGACAGTTTATGCTACATCTACCAGAAAATACAATCAAAACATTGTTCCATATAAACTCTTAAACATTTCAGTAGACTAAATATGAATGAAATTAAGAACAATGCCCAGTGTACTCAGTTCTGCCTACTCTCAGAATTTTAGCTGTCTTTGCCTTGTCTTCTGTTTCCAGAAATGAATATCTGGGAATTTGAGGATTCTACATACAAGTGAAGAAACCATGACTGAAGAGCTCATGCACACTAAACCATTCAAACTTGATAAATAGACCCCATTTAACTTCATTACTGAGACAGTGGATGGAAATAATAAATAAGAGAGAATACTACACACATTATCAATATTGCAAAATCCACTTATTCCTGGAGCAGTTATCCAAAAGAGTATGACACCTTCAGTTTGATTTTGGGAAATAGGAAAGATGTAAGACAGAGGAAGATAGTATACCTTTACTGAAGTATATTAAATTGATTCTTGTTAAATTATATAAAAGAATAAATAAAGGTCTGGATCAAAGGTTCTCATTTTAAGAGGGGAAATAATTGGGTCTGTGAATGTGGATGATTTATGAAATTTCTCTAAATCAAAATCACAAATGTATTTGGAGCTTAAATCCCATGTAAGGGAAAAAAAATAATCTTAAAACCATCCAAGAAATGTCCTACAACAACAGACAATAAGTTTTTTCTTCCAGCCGATGGATTTGTATATTGTTTAGACGTTGTGGTTTAACCCGAGCTGGTAACTAAGCACCATGCAGCCGCTCACTCACTCCCCCCCACCCACCCAGTGGGATGGGGGAGAGAATTGGGAAAAAAAAGTAAAACTTGTGGGTTGAGATAAGAACAGTTTAACAGAACAGAAAGGAAGAAACTAATAATGATAATAATAACAATAATAAAATGACAATAAAGGGATTGGAATATACAAAACGAGTGATGCACAATGCAATTGCTCACCTCTTGCCAACTGATGCCCAGTTAGTTCCTGGGCAGCGATTCCCCCCAGGCCAACTCCCCCAGTTTGTATACTAGACATGATATCACATGGTATGGAATACCCTTTGGCCAGTTTGTGTCAGTTGTCCTGACTGTGTCCCCTCCCAGTTTCTTGTGTGCGCCCAGCCTCCACTGGCAGGGCAGTATGAGAAGCTGAAAAACCCTTGACTTCTTAGTCTAAACATTACTTAGCAACAACTGAAAACATCAGTATGTTATCAACATTCTCCTCATACTGAATCCAAGACATAACACTATACCAGCTACTAGAAAGAAAATTAACTCTATCCCAGCTGAAACCAGGACAGATGTGTCAATAAATAGAGAATAAGGAAAGAAAAATCAGACATTGTCTTACCAAGTTGGTGTGGAATAAAAATGACCTAGTTTTGGCCTCAGGAAAGCAAATTCTATACTTGAGGTTTCAAACAATGATTTGAATGTGAAAGCTGAGGATCAGATGGTTATGTTAGAAGTGTAGCAAGCAGTTTTAGTAGTTATTAGCCTTAGAACACAAGAATGTATGAATGTCTGTAGTGTGACAGAAGTCCATCTCCTGTAGTACCATCTTCAACACTGACCATATATTTACCTAGGGAAGAATAAGAACAGAACCAGCATATGATGCTTCATCTTAAAGCTTTCCCAACCTCTAACTCTTTTCAGCTCTGGACTTCCTAATCCAGTCATAAAATCTACTTTGTAGCCTTCAGTGAAGTTCTTGCATATGGTCTGCCCTTGACACTTTCAGACTTAGTAAGTTTTTGATCTTTGCAGTATCTGTGGCAACAAGTTCAACTTCTTCCATGAAGAATTAATTTTTTTTTAATCTACATCTTAATACCTTACTAATAAATTGTAAACTTTTTCAAGACAGAGTGAATAAGCTCAATCCATTCTGATTCATCTACCATTTCCTGATTTTTGACTTTTCATGTTGGCCAGAAAATGGATTGCATGGTTGTTCCTTACACTGTAACCCATTGAATATAATTTTTTGTCATTACTAGTAAAAGTTCACAAGATTTTTAATGAAGTGACAGAGCAGTGTGTCAGGGATCAGTTGGCCTCGGCACATTTTGGCTTGTTTTAGCAACCGGCTGGTGGCCACTTGCATGCCTGTTTTAACTTCAGCTCCTTGAACATCTTGTGTAGTAGAAGTCTCACAAGCTACATAGTCATTGCATAAAAAACCCATTTATTTTGTTTGTGTCAGGGCACAGCAAAGACCAGTGGCTCCTTAGGGGGACAGGAGGCCATAAGACATAAGGGTTCATCACAGGGGCTGATAGGGCACAATCCTCACCAGCCAGCACCTCTCCCACCAACCCCAGGGAGGGGGCAGGGAAGCCCTGATGCATTGGGCATAAAAGGCCGGGTTTGTTAGCAGGAGCTGTAGGGTGCCCTGTGTGGGAGAAGGCTATGAACTGTTCTGTGCTGGTCACAGTAGGTTCCAGATGGCTCTAAATGGAGGGAAGTCGTCCATCACACCCCAAAACTTCAGCCAGAGGACCACCCAGCACTTCACTTCAGGCATGTTTGAGGAAAGGCAGAAGCTGCTGGGGACAGGAAACACAAGGAGAAACATGACAGGAGACATGGGAGGACACTCAAAAGGCGACAGATGAGGAGGGATGTAGAGTGTTTGGAGAAAAGGGAGAAGGAATGAGGGAGATGCATGGAAAGAGACATGGTTGAGGACGTGCATAGAGATGCACCCCTGGAAGGAGGTGCTCTGTGCTGGAGGAGGGACATCCCTGAGGGACTGCATTCTTTGGGTGACCTGTGCTGGTGCGGGGACACCTCTGAAGGGACTGTGGCCCAGGAGCAACCCATGCCAGAGCAGGGGAGAAGTAAAAAGCAAAGAATAGTAGAAAGAGATCTCTGAGCATTGTTCCCAACCTCCTGCACCACCTGTTTCCTCATCAAAAGGGTTTGGAGGGACTGAGTGTAATGTATGGTGAAAACAAGAGTAGTTGAGACGAGGAAGGAGGAGTAGAGGTGTTGGACTGAAGCTGAGCCTGGAGAAGAGGGAGGAAAGGCATTTCCCTAAGTATTTCTTTAATTATCTTTTTGTTTCTCGGTACCTGAATGAATAACTAAAAGCTTCTGATAATTGGAAATAAATTAAATTAAATTAAATTTCCTGAGTTGAGATCATTTAGCTTGTGACAGCCAGCAGTGGTATCCAGAGTCAGCACAGAGCCCAGGTCACTGGGCAAATCCATGGTGTTGAACCAAGACCAACAACAAACCAGGAACATGGGTCGGGATCAGCTCCAATGACAGTGACTAGGGCCAGAAACAGGCTGATTGGCAGGGAGGCCGTGGTGTTGGGGAGGGCTGAGGCTACACTGGGACATCAGCCTGCACATTGGGGTCAAGATTGGGTCCAGTGATGGGAACCAGTGCCAGACACAGCCCTGGGATTTCTGGGCAAGGCTCGGGGGTGGAGGAAAGACTGAAGCCAGGCCAGGCCTGGCTTGGGCAGCAGGGCAGGGCAGTGCTGTGGTGGAGCTGTCAGGTTTATCAATCCTTTGTCAAGGATTGAGGGGAAGCTAGCTGGGAACCAGTGAGAAGGAGAGGACTGTGATTGGAAAACGTAGGCAATAATCCCTAAGTGGATCCCAACACTGAAGAAGAAGTGACCTCCCCTTCAGGCTGTTGACAGTTCCCTGTGATTCCAACTCTCCTCTGCTTGAGGAATACTGGTGACATTGGCCTTAGGACCTAGAGAGACTTTATACGTATGAGTGTAACTGCAGAGGAAAGATATTTTTTAGTTTTCTTGTACAGCAATTAAAGGTACTATTATTAATGAGGCTTTCTCTATTCATTTAGACTATGATTGCTGGCATTATTATTGCTTGTTTTATTCTGATTAGATTGCTCAGTTTTTATGAACAAAAATTCTTGGTGCTATACATATATATTTAAAATATTTATGATGCATTTCCTTTTGCTCATACTAAAATTTTGATCTTAGGAATGCTCTTCTATACTTTTGATCATACTTGCTTCCATTCTCTGAACCTTTTCCATTTTTATTTTATTCTTACTAAAAAGAGTGAAACAGAATTTTACATAGTACTCAAAATGTGAGAGAATATTGGATCTGTGCAGTAGAAAAAATATGGCATTTTCTATTCATTTTTTTAATAACTCCTAATATCCTGATTTGCTTTTATGACCACTACTGAATATCGAGCTAGTGTTTTCTATGATACCTGCTTTTGTAACCCCAAACCATGCTTCTGAGGGGTTGATTGTCAGGTCAGAGTGGATTATTTTTTATGAGAAGTTAGAATGGTTTATTAGATTTATTAGAATTGTAAAGACAATTATTATTGCCTTTAATCTTGTGTTTACTCATATTGAACTTCATCTGCCATGTTAGTACCTTGTTTCTGTAAGATCCTTCTGCAATTACTCACAATCAGCCTTTATCCTCACTCTCTGGAATACACTCAGTCACGAGCAAACTTTGTCACTTCACTTCTTGCCCATTTGTTGTGCCATATATGAATGTTTTCACAGGTCATGTTAGTGTAACTCACCACCACCACCAGCTCAGTGTAGGCCACCAGTAGTTGACCTCGCTTTCCTGTGAGAACTTACTGACTTCGTACCTTCATTTCCTATCTTTCTGTAAATAATTTTACCTTGCAAAGTTCTTTTATATCATTGCTGATCAGTTTCTTTAAAAGCATTTTGCAAGAAGCTTTTCAAAGCCTTTGGAAACCCAAGAAGAATTTATGCACTAGATTACCTTTATCTTAAAGGATCTTTCAGGAAGCAATTTGATTTTCATTAATGTTCACCAAAAGCCATAAGGTACTTATGAATTTTTCTGATGATAGAAAATTGGAAGTTATCATAAATACAGAAGAAGTTCAGGATATCTGATAGGAAGAATTAGATGACCTTAAAAATGGGATGAAATGTGGGCTATCATCCATTTATATATTAATACAAATAATTTCTGTTAGAAACTGCAATTTTTTTCTAGTCAAAAACATCCAAGTGGAGGAAATGAACATTCTAAGCATTTACAGAATGACTAGAGTTTCCAAGGGGGAAAGGCGAGAGTTAAGGGGTGGGACACATCAAAGGCTCTATCAGAAAAGGTATTTCTGTTACAGAAAAGGAAATAGTAATGACATTTTACAAGGCATTGGTAAAATCCTATATAGAATCTTTTGCACAGTTCTGGACATCTTTTTTACGATCAGGTGTACAGAAAAGTTATTAAGGTGACCAGAATGATGGGAACTTTATTTTATGGAAGGAAACTCAATGAGCATAGTCTGGTAAAGCTAAGCCTGGGAGAGGATATGTTTGCTTTCTAGAAATAAACACCAGAGAAAAGGATGACTTAAGGTAAAAGACAATGTTTGCACAAGAACAAACAGGTATAAACTCTCTGTGTCTAAATTTAGGTTATCAGTTACAGGAATGCTTCTAAGCATGAGAGAAATGAATATTGAAAAGACTATGAATGGGATTATTTCATGAAGTCTTTTGCGATAGCAAGGCACATAGTCTATTACAAGAAAATGTCTGCTGTCACAAGATATCTGTGACCTTTGAGTGAAGTAGAACTATATTTACCTGCTTCTTCCTCCCCTTTTTTTAATTTTTATTTTTTTTTCTTTCTCATAAATGTTTCCATATATTTGCTTAGGGGTATACTTTTGGTTCAGTGAAGCACAATGATAAGGAAACCTGGGGTGGCCCATATTGTGATTCAGCTTTGGAGTATGTTCTATAACTATAAAATCACAGTTTACTGAGATGCCCTAAAGTGACAGGATAAAATGAGGAAGAAGTTCAGCAGCCCACTGACATGTGAAGGTAACTATCTAGCAGTGGAGAACCTTCTGTATGATGTGTTAATTCATTCTCAAGAATAATATGAACAGAGTTTGAATTAGGCTATGGGAAATACTAAAAAAACCCTGAAATCCTCAAGAAATAGGAAATACAAATGTATTCATAATCAGTAGGAAAGCATATAAACCACCAGGAATAGCATAAGTAAAGTTTATTTAAAATGAGGAAGTCAGAATATTGTTGATTAGAAACAAGACTTTTCTTTTAGTTGCGCAAATGAATATAGATGTACTGTACTTGCAGAGGAATTTTGACTTTGAGATAGGTTGTATAATAGTTACCAGTTATAATATAATCACCATAATATTAAAATCTTGAACTTTTTCCAAATAGCACTTTACTTCAGCCTTTGCATGCAGCTTATTGTGTTTGTTCATTTATGTTTCTTTTTACACATTGCTTAGCATACCACTTACAAGTCACTCAAAGGAAACATTTAATTCAAACTTGAGGTTTGTGTGGAGAAGGAGACTAAGTGTAATTTAACACAAAGCAGCGTTTTGCCACTTAGAAAGAATAGAGAGGACAGAAGGAAAGTTAGTCACATGAAGAAACAACAGGGAAAGAGCCTTTGATCTTGTACCCTCTTTCATAAGTGGAGAAAAGGAAAAATATGGACTGAAGAATTACCTTTCCCCTCATTGCCCTTCACATCATCTCTTTCTTGTAAACTTTCATTTCTAACATTTTGCCAAGGAGACTGGGTTATAAGCATTTTCCAGAACTTTATGGTCAAGAGCAGAAACCTAAATAAAAACCTGATTTTTTCCAGCTTATTCCTCTGCTAGCTTGAAGGCTGTTAGCTGTGCTCTGCCTTTCAATGAGAGCAGTGGCAAAAGGAGCATCATGCAGAACAGGAACATAATGATGTGGTCTGACTGCCTCTGTTCAACATGCTGTGCTGAGCACCCTTTGCCATTTTAATGTATGTCCTCCATTTTTTGTTAGAATTTTTACATTTTCAATAAAAAGAAATCCTCATATCCATTTTTCCACATTAACATTTTCATTTCAAGGATGTGTTGCATATAGGTATCCAACAGATGTGTAATGTTCCTAAAATCCTTTAAAATTATTGAAAGATTAAGAAATGCCACTGCACTTGAGAAAATATTTTATACAGAATGATGACTGCTAAAGCACTAAAGGTAGTAAGTAATTTAGTAAAATTTAAAGGAGAACAAGGCGAGGGACAAGTATCTGTGACCCCTGCCTTTCTTAGGTGATGTATACAA
>VYZV01025223.1:0-26761 GCA_013401275.1 Pandion haliaetus
GCTCTTTTGCATTTGCAGATAGAAAATATACTAGCAGTTATTTGCTTCCTCTGTGTATTTATTTCTATAATGTCAAAGGTTTATGGGTTTTTATAGTGATCGTCAAAGCAGCTGAGGAAATACAAAGTTTGCATGATCATTTTATTTCTCTGTTTGCTGAAATGTAAATCAATGCGAAGTTAACACCTCAAATTTGGAATACGCCACCTGAGAAATGTTAGAAAGACTTAAGATTTAAAGACTGTTAATTGCATGAGTTACATGGAAATAGAGATTGCAGATAATGCTGCCTGATTTTGTGCCTCATGTCTTGTCTTCCTTTTTACTTGCAGGAAGCCAGTGGCCAACAACAGGTTACAGTAGAGACATCCAGTGACCATTCTCCATATACGTATCAGCAAAATAAGTAACTGTGAGGTAGGGGCTCATCCTGTCACATGAAAGATGTGAATTCAAAGATATTTTATTTCATAACTTATGGTATTCTGTATTGAATTTTTTTTTTAATGTCATATAAATAACACTGATAATATCTGGGGACAGGCAGTGAAGTTAATTTGAACTTGGCCAGACTTAGAAGCCAGGAAAGGAAGTACAGGTTTCAGAAGTGAGTTAATGAATTACGAGTAATAGTGTTAATAATTTCTCTATAGCATAACTGGATTATGTTGGATTTTAATTTGTTCATCTTGGCAGCATGCTGTATACAAGAATAACAATGAATTAGTGCAAAAATAAGATAATAACAATGCTAAAGGGAACTGTATTTATACAGTTACGTGGTACATGTAAGATTTGGAAGCAGCTTTGTGACTGACTTGCAGACCACAGGTAGGGGAGTGGTCTGGTAGAAATGCTTGCTGACCTTTTCTCCTGAAGACTTCCCTGCTCATCCTTTATTCTAGGAAAAAGCAGTTTGGTCCAGAATTTTTTGTTCAATTAATTTTTAATCCACGTCCTTGTTTGGCTCTAATTCCAGCGTTTTACTTTCCTACTCCAGGTTTGCTCTGGTTTTGCTTGCACGGCCTTTCTTTACTAACCAATCATTAGCTTTACCTGAACTTCTTCCATGCAAAACTTTTGCTTTCTGTAGTTTGCCATCCTGAAAATACTGTTTGCACTAACCATTCCCTTCCCCATGTTCCATGTTTTAAAATTCTGGAATTTAATTCTTCCTTAAGTCATCTTTTTCTGAGTGCTTTGTAAGCCAGGAAACTTGACTACATAATTTTTTAAATCAAGTTTTGTAAGACTGAAAAAATCAAATTTTGAAATACTGAAAAACTCCAGTCAGCTGCAATAATGTGCTAGAGGCTGTCTTAGAAGGGTTCTTCTACAGCCCTCACTGCATTTATTAGATACTCAAAAACCATAATCAGTTATGTGAGAAGAATTTCTAATTGTGGGATATTGTCCCTAAAATGTATAGATCTAACAGTACACACATTTTGGCATTACCTTTGATTTTGCAGGTCAGCTACGCTGTTTGATAACACTGCTGTCATCCCCGTTATTGGCACAACAACTTCTTATATGTTTAAGAATGTAAAGGTAGAAACAAACCAATGGGGAAACTTCACACATTCAATAGATGGCACAGTCTGCATAGTGCAACATATGACCTGTGTTTATTATTGTAGTCTGGCCAAATGCTGGCACCTAGAGAAAGCCCACATCCTTGATTTGCTTCCAGGGCAGGGAGAAAGCAAAGCCACAGGCTCTTCTCGTTATCCATCTCCTCATGTTAAAATCGTGGCTCCTGCACATTTCCCATGCCAAGGCTGATGGCTGGTGTTAACTGCTTTTGAAGGAATTATTTTTTTTTGCCTTAAGTCTTCCCTGTGGCCGTGTAAAACCTCCTTACCGATAGAGATCTGTGGTAGGCAGCGAAGCATAATCCTGCATGTTATCTCCCCACCCTGCCTCTCTCTCCCAGCCTGTCAGTATCTTTCCCATAGACTGGGGCCAGGCAGGAGGAGCAGCATTTAGTTTCCTGAAAGGATGAGATGTGTTGCCATCTGAGACGCATTTTGTAATGAAGACTGTGTAGAATACCAAGCCCTGTGAGCGACTGTGTGTGTTTGCTGTAAGCCAGTCCTCCAATTTTATTCTTCAGAGAAGTACCGTTACCTGTATTTATATGCAGTAGGAGCCAGTGAAATTTATGTCAGTGGTGGTTATGGCAGTGGGCACGTGGGGAGGTTAATATTACTCAGCTGATTCAGCCTCAGAGTATGGCATTTGGTATTTCTGTCCCTGGAACTTGTTGGTACTTGCCATTTTTCAGACAGGTGAAGGGGAGGGAATTGACATTTATTTCTTGCCCTAAATACAAGGCAAGTCTCTTAATTGTTGTGGCTTCGTTACTATTGTCAAACTGAAACTTCTTTCTAAATGCACATGCAGCACTTTTGGGAATGTCCTATTAAGAGTCAATATACATATTGCCATAGATAAGAGGTAAATGGCAACTAGCACATTTGCAACAAGCGGATGCAGTCAGTCAGAAATATATGGCATCTTTCCTTTGGCTACTACATTTAATAACTATATAGCTTCTTTTCAAAAAGTTACTACTATGTGAAAATAGTCAAAAAGACTTAAACCCCCCCCCCCACCATTATAATTATATCTGCACCTATAAATGTACAAGCCTTAAAATGCCAGACTTTTTGTCTTGCCTTGAGAAATTAAAAAATTGTCTGAACTTTTTTTCATTAGCTGGGTACTTTTTTAAACGCATATGGCAATATAAGCCAATACAGTAAATTGAGAAGTCTTCCTTCAAATTTAATGACCCCTGAACTGCTGTTAAGTATTAGCCATCATGGGGGCACAGTAGCTGTCTCTGCATTAGCTGTTGTACATAGCCTCCCTGAGGCTGCACCAAAAGAAAGTTGTGTTCCTTTTCCAGAGATCAAAAGCCTTGGGACATGCCACAGGAGCAAGCTCACACACTCAACCACTTTTAGTCAATTAAATGAAACAAGAATAGCTAAACAACAAAGAAAGGAATAGCTGTACGGTTCCCCAGTAAGAACTCTGCATGCTGAACAGGTCTTCAAGATAGATGGGGAAAACACAACACAGTATTGTATGCTGGTGGAGAGCCCCGTCTTGGGAAGGGCCAAGCACCTGTAGTGCCACCTCTGTTAGTTCTCAAATTTGTACTCAGATTCACTTAGTCTTCTCACAGGTGTTTAAAATAGGAAATTATTTAGTTTTATATGGACAGCTGCATTAGGGAAAAAAGTGTGCAATTTTAACTCCGCTTTAGCTCTGACCTTTCTGTGTTACAGATGTCCAGTGTTGACCTGGCCTGGAGAAGGGTGCAAAGGCTGAAACAATCATGGATTTTACTGATCAATTGTGCTTTAGGAATTATTGACAGTTTTGCACAGGTTCTTGAAAATGTTATTTATAATGAAATCAACTAAAACTATTTTTGCTATAAGTTCTATAAGGTGCATAAGAAAAACCTTAAATTCATCTAGTAGCTGTTCCCATGAACAGGTTTATTTTAGTAAAAAAAAAATTTTTATCAAGTGTTACGACGCAAAAAAATATTCAAATTTCTGGGTATGCACAGATGACCACGAAGACTTATTCACGTGCATGACAGAATTTGTGTTTTGGTTTATTTTTAGTTTGTTTGTTTCTTTTTTTTTTTTAAATTGTATTAAATGGGTTTTCTGAAGTTTAAAATAGTAAAACATCTAAGATGATGTTCTGTGCTTGCAGTGTGTGAGTGTTGCTTTAGTGCAGTGTTGCAGTTATAGTGTCTGGTCTTTTAGCTTTCTGTTTTTCTTTTAATGTAGTGTGAAGTGTCTTATCCTTTTCTATAAATTCCAATTTGCCTTAAATCTTTCAATGCTGTAGCTGTTTCAGTAAGTAGTCCAAACTAATGGTGTAGAATGCTTTGACCAAATGAGCTGGTCTATTATGCCTTGTAAAACAGCAGCATAGGGCTTTTAAAGGTAGTCAATAAAAATTGCTGAAAATTTGGCTTTTTTAATGTGTAGTAAGTGTTTTTAATGATTTTTCACATAATATGTAAGGTAGTGAAATGCAAGAGGGGAAAAAATGTTTTGTGTGAAACACATTTTCTGACTGGGGAAATTTTAATAGGATAAATTGTTTGTAAGGCCATATGCCAATAGTTCCCTCTGGTAGTTTGAATGATTTAGGAACTCTGCTGTATGATGCAATGTAAAATCTTTTTTTGCCTTTTTTTCAGAAACTAACTTGATGTTCTAGTTTTAGCATAGGTAGAGTAGGGAGATTGGGGTGGGGATATCACCGAATGTTTTTGTCCTTCCTTTATACTAATGATAGTGCTTTAGGATGAGGATTGTGCTGAGACTCAGCAAACAGAAAAGTTGCTATTACAGCAAAATGGCAAAAGCTAAAAGACTCGTTTTCAAACATACGCTGAGATGTAAGTAGAAGCATAATTGATTGGGTACTAGCTCTCTATAGTAGGTAAATAAAAATAAAAAGACTTGGCACTTTTAAAAGGTAACTTTACCAAAGAACAAAGAGCCAGTAACCAATAATTCTGATTTGTCTCAGCATTACGTCTTCTGTACTCTTTATTTTTGCCGGACCAGTTTGCGGTTAGGAGAATGTGCCTTTTTTGTACATTTGCATTTAGGTTTTATAATTTTAATTGATGTATGGACACAAAAGCATGAAGGAAGACTTGGATCCAAGCAGTGCCACACTTTACATCATCACTACAAGTGTTAAGTGTAAAGAAAACCAATTTTGAAACTATGAAATTCCTGATTCATAAATACACAGTTATTTGTACTTCACATATTAGATAATTCACTGCTACTAAAGCTCTTTATTACAATTGCATATGTTTTAAATCGAATGATAAATTAAGTTGTCTTCCAAAACTGTGTACTTCTCTGGTCAGCTGTATATGATCAGTTATCTACCTCAAAGTTTATTTCCTTTTGTATTGGGACAGGTTGCTGGCCCTCCCTGTTTCCACAGACCAAATCATCCTAGCTCGGGAGCTAGGGCTAAGCAGTTGTTTCTTTCAAGTATTTTTTAGTTTTTAAATTTTGTGTGAGTATTGGAGTATAGATGTCGGTGACATTTCATAGTTTCAAAAGTAAATTGCTGCTCTGAGAAGTGTAGATTCTAGTGAAATACATAGTCATAAGAGATGTGTTTTTGTTTTTTCTTTTTTTAAAAAGTTGTGGTATTATTGGTTCTATGCTCCCTGGAATATTACTGCTTTGTAAAAGTCCAGACTTCCTGCAGCACCTTGCCTGTATCTGGTAACTTTCCAAACCTGGATCTCTCACTACTTGATATTTTTGCGTTAATTAAAACTGCAGTATGATAGCTGTGTTAGAGGGAGGGAAGAGCTGCTGCCAGAAATGTCTGAACTAAGTGCCATACTCATTGTCTGGGTAAGATTTGGGAAATTTAACCTCTGTACATAAAGAAATAATCAGTTACTTAAACATCACATAGTAGACAGCCATTAAATTATAAAAAATTAATTTATGAAGAAAGACCTTTTGTACAGATTGAAAAAAAAAGATTTTCATAGAGATATCTATATGATCAAGAGAGTTAATTTTTTATTTTTGTTTTACTAGTGCCACAAACTTGCCAGTGGTAACTTATTTGTCCGGTTCAAGATAACTCTGTAGTTTTGTTTCCTAGGACTTGTTGTTAAACGCCAAAAGACATTTTTGAACTGTAAATTTGATTAGATTGTTAGCTTTTTTCTGTTTTATTTCTTTGAAAACTTTTGAATAAAAAAGGTAAAAAAAAAATGAAAATGCATCGTCTTTTTCCTTCAGCCCTTCCTTTATTGGGGGAAAACCCAAACAGGTTATGGTAAAACCTTCACGTTTATTTTTAAGGGCTCAGAGTTACTTTCTGCTTTACAGTCTGGGGTTTTCCCTCCCCTATCTTTTGTTTAAATCAAATTTTAACTCTTTCAAACGACATTATAAAGTCACTTACTCTTTCAGACAAAACAGGAAAAGACGTATGAAAAATATATGATGAAATATCTGATTTAAATGCAAGAACTCTGTTGTCCTCCATGTCAACCCACACGGAGGGTTGTATGTAACCAGGCCTGCACACTGTAGTTGTAAATGCAAGCCAGTTTTCTAGAAGTAAGGGTGGAGATGGAGGGTCAATGGTCAATTTGGTAGTTTGTAGCATTGAACTGCTGCCTAAAAGTGCTTTCATCTTCCCAAGTGCAGTAGTGTTGGCTGGCATACCTGGTTCTGGAGAGCAGAGGTGACACTTCACTGGAATTCAAAATGATCCCAAGTGTTTGTCTTCCAGCTGCAATCTTTAAGCATTTTATTTCTTTAAAGGTAATCTCTGATTTTATTATCCTTTTGGCAAGATCACTGCTGCTGATGGTGTATATCAGAGAGGACTGCTCTGCCCAAAGTAAGGCTTTGGGAAGAAAGAGAGGAAAATACAAACTATTGTGTCTCGTCAGCCAAGTGCTTTACCAATTGTATGGTCCTCAACGTAGCTTTGTAGCCATGCGTGTGGCAGGAGAGGGGCTCTGACCTTGTCTTGGGTGCCCAAGGGTGCACCCAGTGGCAGAGAGCAGCGGCTGGGTGATCCAGTGGGTTCCTGTGCCTTGCCACCGATGCCAGGTGGGCAAAGGGGAGGCTCGCTCGCCGCAGACTGTGCTGCCCTGGAGAACCCTCTCCCTCTTGGGAGACAGTCCTTTACATTATACACCTTTTTTTGACATATCCCTAGGGCTCCACGGACCCTGCAACAGGCCAGGCAGCCTGCTGGGTGGGTTAGCTGGGGTCGTGCTGCAGGCAGTGCAGAGCCCAAGCTTTCGGTCACACGATGCTAATGCAAGATACTGAGAATAAATGCATTTCCAGTGGAGCTAGCGAAAGGGACTCACCTAGAGGTTAGGAAACTTGATTTACATTTGCTTATGCAATAAAAACATCCTTGACAGTGATGGCTCTTATTATTAATGAAGAGAAAAAAAACTCACACTGTGTGCTACTAAACACACTTAGACTCCTGAAACTGAAAAAAATACCATTTAACCATTTTGTGGCAATTTAAATACTGGCCCAGTGTGTAGCCTGTCTAAAATGCAATGGATGAGAAGGTGAATACAAAAAACTTTTAAGGGTTTTGTTATATTATTCCTGTTCAGCACTGTACTGAATTAATCTCACATTAATAAGCAGTCTTTTTTAATTAAGTATGAATACTACCTTATAAAAGCTATGTGTAATAGACTCAGAATAATGCAGGTTAGAAAGGCTTTTTGCTATCTATTTGCTTTTCTAATTAGCCCTATGATAAACTTAGCTCTCTTACTGTAACTCTAAATATATTTGATAAGAATGAATGCTTTCAGATTAGTATCTTTTGCCTGATATAATAAGATTGTCTGTATCACTTCTATAAGGCAGTCTGCAACAATGCAATTTCTTTATGTAATATACTTTTATTATATATAATAAACCTCATATGTATTACCAACTGGCCTGTTCAAACATTGACTCCATCCTCTTGCATACAACCTGTTTTGAACCCTACTTGCAAACATGCTGTTAATAAATTTTTTTACCTGTTAACAAATAAGCATCATATTCATGTAGGATGATTTTGTACTGATAGAAATGTTTTGTGCGAGATCATGCACCAACCCTATTGTTTGTTGGTTGTTAGTGATTAGAAAGTGACCTTTCTTTAGGCACTGAACAAAATTTTATCTTTCTCTATTTTCGAAGTTAACTACGCTAGGCAGGTGCAAGACAAGTGCAAGCAATGCATTAACAGCAGTGTAACAAAGTACTGTCAATCAGCTGAGCCCTGCTAATGACTGTTTGCTTATATTGGGCTAGAATATTTGTGGAGTAAGTCAGAGTAGTCTAAAGCACTTTCCTGGTACTCTTCATCAGTTTTTCTCAGAAAAAAAAAAAAAAATTTAAAAGTGCTGTTTTGCTCTCCCCTTCTAGCTTTAATTTATGCTATGGTACTTCCACCATACCAGACAAACTTGATGATTGACTAAAACTGTGCCACCTCACGTTCCGCAGAAACGTCATACGAGAAATGCATTTTATGTGCCAGAATATTTATATGAGTTTGTACTCCTACTCCTCCTGTGCACAACTTCGCTCCACTTGTTTCTTTTGCTTTGATCAACCGCTCCAAAATTATTTGCAAACTCTCACATGTTTTGGAATAAGATACTCAATCTATCCTGTCCAGCAGTGTCTTATTGTGAAGCCAGTGTGTTACTTTGTGGCATTTAAGATATGTATTCTATTACCTTCCAAACACTTCCAACACTGATGTACTCATTTCAGCTGTGAAAGATAATCTGTATCACTCCCTAGCCAACAAATTGTGGCATTGATTAACCCAAACAAATCTGAGGCTTTTGGCTTTCAGATTTGGTCCATTAATTCTATCCAGAGTAGGGGTTAGGATGTACAAAACCTATTCTGTTTGGCAACTTCTCCTCCAGCTGCTAAGAAAAGCCAAGCTGATGTCAGAACAGCAAAGATTTACAGTGCAGTGACCAGAGGGAGTGTGTAAAAGCCTACATGTGCAATGAGTCAGTCTTTCCTTTTCAGGACAGCTCTAACTGCATCTACCATCTGAGAAACCTGCGCAGCCCATTTCTGTAGTAAAGAAGAAACCGTATCATAGGAAAATACTACTGGATATTTTTCCATGTCCAAGAAGAAAGGACAGCTTGTCAACAGACAAGCTTTACCTGTTTAAGTTATCTTGCTTTTCTCAACAGTGTCCCCTCACTCAGTACTTACATCAGTGGTGGTCTGAATTCTGCTGTGTTTCATCGGTCTCCCTTCAGCTGAATAATGTGATCTCTTTCGACAGCTTCACGGGGATAGAAAGACATTTTTGGAGAACTTAAAGAATGAAGGTATGTGGTACCCTAAAGACTTCCCACATGCACACTGCAGGTGTTCAGATCAACCTGCTCAGGCAGCTTTCTAAGTAGCTTTTATTGTTTTAGAGTCTACTGTGCTAGTGTTACCAAGGGAGAAAACATTTGGAAAGTGATTTCTGCATGTACACTGCTGATCCTAATGAAGTCATCTGCAGTAGGAATTTTCACCACCTGAAAATTCACACACAGGGCTGATGTTTTTGCACTTTAGGGTAATGGAGTAAAACAATGGTCTAAAAGAAGGCCAAAAGAAAATTTTCTAGTAAATAGGATGTTTTGGTAAACAGTTTTAGATTTTGCAAGCACAAATAGAAAATTACCTTTCCTTTGTGTGTTTCAGTCTTTCCCCAGTGGGAAATACTTTTCCACCAATGAGAAAATACTCTGCTAATTTTTTTTGCCTTCCAGTGAATGTAAAAAATATGAAAATGTATTTACAGATATTTGTTACAGCCTTGCTTTTGCATCAGTTTGTTCAGGTATCTTTAGCCAGTCTCAAAGATAATCTGTAAGCAGAATATACATAACTAGGTGCATAAAGCAGTTAGTTATTGACTAGCCCACAGAAAAGAAAGGTAGGATTTCACAAGCCGTTAGGCTAAGCATGAGCATGCTCACCCAGTAAGGTACCCAGGGTGGCTTTGCTGGCCAGGCAGGTGTCAGCCAGGAGGGGAAGGCTTGGTCCCGGCAGCTCCCCGGAGCAGACCCTCAGTGTTGCCATGTTTCCATCTTCTGCCAAGCTCCATCAGTGCCCCTGGCACTGATGGCTTGTCCCAACAAATCGACCTGATGCTTCCTGACTAGCCTCATTCTTCTTCCTTTACATTTTATACCTTTCCATGTTGCTGCTTTCCCTCCAGAATCCTTGAGCTACTGGCAACCCTGTCCCAACAGCTCTGCTTCTGTCTGTAATTTTACCTTTCTTATCTTTCCACAGACTTTCTCACAGCTTTTTTTCAGCAGTTGGAGGCAAGGTTAGGCAGCTGGGCTGGGTCAGAGCTGGGCCTTGGTGCACAGGCAGCTACAGTCCTGGGGAGAGGGGAGGGAGGTGTACGGCAGGGGCTGCGGCAAGGTGGTGACGTGCTCCAGGTCTTCCTCCTGTCAAGAAAACATCATTCAAGTGCAGCTGGGTGAGTGGGTATTCAGACAGCTCCAAGTGTTGCTGTCTGCGCCAGAACAGAAGGTAAACTAGGTTTCAAACAGCTTTAAGAGAGGCCAGTCTAAGCTCAGTAGAATGAAATGCTCCAGAAGTTAGCAGCTGTGTGTATCACAAGTTCATGACCTCCTTCTGCCCTGCTCTGCTCACTTTCCATAGTTCAACAAGTTCCAGCTGTCGGTGGGCAGAGGGTTCATACCTGAGTGGGAAGGAGGCAGCTCATCAGCAGGTTCACAGGCTTCACATAGTAAAAAGCTCATTGCCGCTTGTGCAGTCACTGTGCCACGAGCTCTTGAACCGCAGGAGTTAGTGAAGAAAGACAGCAGCAGGGAAGTGAGCTTGCGTACGAGAGTGGGAGCCCTTGGTTTTTAAGTTGTTTCTTAGTAAACTATATTTGTATTTAAGAGAGGGGTCTAGCTCCATCTTCACTGTGGTGTCTCCAGAAACAGCAAAGCTTTACTCTCCATTCTAGGGTGAATTTTGTACTGAAGTGTTGAAAATCCAGATTTTGGTTATTAAAAAAATAAAGAAATGCAACTCCAGGAATTCGTCTCCTGAAAATATTTTGCAGATGAAACTAGCCAGTCGTCTCTGGGAAAACAATTCAGGACAAACCTTACCATTGCATGTATTACAGTAAGCGTATGCACAGCTCATCTGTTCCAGATGGTGATCATCTGATCAGCCCTGCAGTGCATGGTGCTGGCCTGTTTCAAGGCTGCAGTTAATTTTCTAAGCGACGTAGTGCTCATCAGCAAAGGCAACCATTGGGACCCGTCCTTTTTTAACTGGACACCTGGGTGAGCGGGCGTGCAGAGCCCTGGGCTCAGCGGGGCACTCTGTGCTGGCCTGGGCTCAGGCTCTGCCCACTGCAGCTGCCTTGGGCTGCTAGTGCAGTCGGGGGGACAGAGTGGGGAGACCCCGCACCCCACCTGTCCCACCGCTGCTCTTCTTACCGCAGAACTTAAATAACATCTTACCTTGCAGCCACCAGAGGGCATCTTCGTTATAAGTGGGTATAAAAAAGGTGCACCCCCATTCATAGTACATAATTACGGTGCATTTATAATTTCCTATTATTAAAAGGAAAACCTCATCCTGCCTTTGCACAATACAATGCAAGTGTTCACATTTCTAATAATGTGTTTTTACTCACCATTAAGACAGCAGTAGGGTTGTCTTTATCAGAGGAAAAAAAAAAGGTGTAATTTTCTTTTGGTTAATGAAATGTGTAAGGGTGCCTTCACTGCACAGCAGGCAAGGGAAAAAAAAAAGAAAAAAAATGAATCTAATCAAAACCACATCACCACCAAAACCACAACTGCTCCAGGCAGGGTCGAGGAGAATCGACAAGTAGCTTGTATGTGACAGACGAACACAAGAGGAGCCAAACAGCAAGGGAGTTCTGGAGAAGTCAAGCAGACTGCAAAGATTCAACCCAGACCAGACCGAGAAACCTTTTTCCCATTAACTCAAAGCCAGTCTATTTGCATATATTCTTGGGAGCATCCTTTTTGTTATTATGATATCTTTATAAGAGCCAAGACAATTAAAAATATATTCATTCAAAACACAGTGTAAAAGACACAAATACCTTTTTCAGGAAGTAAATAAAGCTCTGAAAAGAAAGTGGTATCTTGGGGGCTAAATGAAACATCTATACTACAAAACAAAACTATGCAAAGTATTTGGGGTGATACAGAAAAGGCTGCTCATTTTTGAAAAGTTCATTCAAGGAGACCTTTCAATGGTCATTAAAGATGACTTCTTATGTATCTATCCAGATTAAAAATACAGATGCAGAAGGTGGGAGGAGGGGACGACAAAAATAGGTTTTTTTGCTGCCTTGTCTCTATCTGTAGTACAGCTTGAATCTAATGAATAAATTAACCATAACCCACAGAGGATATTAGTGCTTCAAGTCTCAGAAGCATTTTGTAGCATTCCTTTTGGTCAAGGGGAATCGGCTTGCCTATGCATTTCAGACAGTTGTGTTCACCTCTGGTTCTGCTGGACACTCAGCCTTACACTGCATCATCAATGCCCCAGGCAAGGCCAGCGACTCTGACCTACACAATCTTGCTCTTAGATGTGGACTACAAGAAGCATTTGTTAATCTCTGCTGGGGATTTTCAAAGTAATTGGATGAATCATTTCTGCACCACGCCAAATTGCTGTATCAGGCACGATAAAAGACCCAAAGAGCAACCAGAACAAATAGGACAGTTCATAGACAGTCATGAATAAAAATACTGTAAGTCTGGAAATATAAAATATTTCTCTGTTTTGCATACGCCCTAGCCATAGGCTAAACGGTGCACAGACACAGACTTGCCTTTCTGGAAAAGGATCTGATCCAGGCGTGTTTGCAAGTTTTGAGGATTGCTTTCTATATTGAATGAGGATTGGGGAGAAAAAGACATAAATAAATTTAAAAAAATATTTTTTTTTTTCCAAATTTCAGACCTGAAAGCTTTCCTTCTTTTTTTTTTTTCTTTTTTTTTTTTCTTTTTAGTCTTCAGTACTTGTGATTATCTTCTTTTGGCATCCACCTCAATGTCAGCATGACTATGTTTGTCACAGGTTTTATATGCTGCTGCAAGCAGGACTCAAATTAGGATTGGTGTGACCAAAGGACAATAGCTCTGCCAACAAGACAGACTTTTTTTGATCTAACTAGCAGATGCTCTGCTAGCGTCTCTCACTTTTTTGCCTCTCTCTTGCCTAAAGGACTGCAACCAGCCTGTCAGTGTGATCGTACTCACGGGAGCTACAACTGTTTGCGCAAGATCTGAATCTAGCCTAATACCTACTTTAATAACTGCTTCCAACAGCTACTTGCAAAGGCTCCAATGGTAAATTCCATTCAATATATCATAGCTTTAAAAAGCAAGGATTTTTCCAGAAATGGCTACTCTTTTTATAGAGGCTATTTTGCACCCTAGTGGATTATTTTAGATAGCAACAAATTGTTCTTGCATATCCCTGGTCATCAATCACTTGCAAGAATAATATTGCAGGGGGATGAGGCTAGAAGGAGACACTGGTGCAATTCAAGTCTTGAATTCCTTTTTTTTCTCTTCTCTGTTACTTGACTAGTTTTGGAAGAAGAAGAAACTACCAGACATATTAAAGACCTGGCATAAAATACTGGATCAGCTTTTCAGGTGTCACTGAGGGGCAGCAGGTCTAGAGGTGTCTCTCCAGTCCAGACTTAAGATCTTAACTAGCTTTAGCTTTTCAAGCAAGCCTGAAGGCTACTGACTGCCAGTCATCCTGACAAGGTGATGACTAATGGGGACAATTAGCTCCCTCCCCTAACATGCTGTCTGTCATGGCGATTTGAAAGGGAATAAGAACACTTTTCCCTAAGGAAACAGGTTGGCAAATGGGTTTGGGTCTGTTAAAGCTTTAGCACAGTTTCATATTAACAAAATGTCAAAAAGTTGTTCCAGTGAAGAGCAGGTTCAAGCCCATATTGTCTGCTCTGTAAATTCCTGTTTAATTCAAGTTCACATATTGAAAATTTCACTCTATAGCCAACCTGTAATTCCACAGGAGTAAGCTGTAGAATTTCCATTAACCCCAAAAGGAGAAAGATACAGTTTTGTGATGTCCACTTCATAAAGTAACAGCTTTTTAAATTTTAAGTAGTAACTAGTTAAGCTCTATAGGATGAGTTAAAACGTAGCAGCCATCAGTAATTTAACTTGTTTCTGTCTCTTTCAGAATGGTATTTCCAGTTTATAGGCACAACTGAGACACAACTGTGGTTATTATTCATTATCACCATTATCCAGCTGCTAATCATTACAGCTAATGTTCACAGAAGTGTCCTGCATCTCCGATGTATTGATTTTTAGCACCCATCACTCACAGAACTTTATTTTCAGATCTGCTGAGTGCCCAGAGCACAAAGGTCAGTTTGGGATGCATATTTACAGCTGAATTTTAAGAACCAAAGTGCCTCCAGTTGGGCAAGTTAAAGTTTTTCCTTAGTCCACACTTCTTAGTGAACGAGCTTTAATATAGGTGACTGCATGGGTCTCAGCAGAACTTGCTGAAAAGAAACGAGAACGACACAGGAGTTACCACCACTGAACTAGACTACCCTACAGTGACCGAGAAGCCATCAGACTATAATCTAAGAGCCACTGTGAAAAACTACATGACTAATCTGTATTTTCATTGTGTGACTGGTAGGAGGAAGGAGGATGTAGCACAATAGTCAATTTATTGGAAGAACAATGTAGTCATTCAACAGGGCATTATTCTGAACTAATTTAAATGACAGTAGAGCAGCTTGCTCTTGACTTAAGAAAACACGAGTCATCCGAATTCCCTATCTAACAATGAAATTGTTCCACTGACTTTGTTGACATAAATTACATATAGCTAATATGTTTCTGTTGCAGACCCTGAGGACTCTTTGTTTATGCTAAACGTGAATGTATTCTAGCACATGAATTACTATCCTCCTGCTTGCTGCTTGGGCGCCTCCAGAATAAGTAATACGTTGGCATAACTTTGCCATTTGTCAGCCAGCAGTCTGGTAGCACATTTGCTCGTCAATCTAATTTTAACCTTTTCTCATACGAGCACTTGATATTTCATGTAAATCAACCAGACAGTCTGTCATTCAATAGGATACTAGCTTCATAGTCTTCTAAACTATGTGCTTATATGTGTTCATTTTTAAGTAGCAGAGGAAAAGTAAAACTAATGTATTGCTCCTGGTTTCTTAATACCAGAATGCCAGGAATCTCTTTATTACCACGGTAGAGGCAAATGATATGTCTACCAGAGCTTTTGGACAATGGGCCTGGTAATGCATTCAGCACTTTCTGAATTGAAAGGTCTGTCCTGAATGGTAAGTAGTGCAATGCCTGGTTAAAGGCTTCATAGCACATATTCTGGGTCTGTTCCTATTATCACCATAATTTGCAGCTAAGAATACAAAAAATACATGCAACTGATGAATTAAAAATTTATTTATTAGTAATTATTCTGTGGTTCCAACAAGTTTTTTGATAAAATACTGATGCCGACTGCAAAAGAGAACATAATGCATTCTGAAATATAGGTAAGTTTGTGAATGCTCATTTCTTTTGGTAATTTGTGTAAATAACATGAAAGGTTTACTGGCATATCCTCTACTTTGTAAGGTTTTTCAGAAATTGATTTGGCTATGAAAACAGTATGCTTGAAGTTTAGCAGTTTTGTCAGGGTTGCTGTAGCTATGCATCGCTTTAATATCTTTTATTTTTTAAACATGAATGAAGGTCATAGTCCATTTATGCAGCCTAAAACCTATGCTGTCTTTTTCAGATATTTTACTGCATTTAGAATGTTTTAAAAAAGCAATTATAAATTTGTACTGAAATGATCTGTGGTGTCTGCTAAGAATTCAGTCCCACACAAAACCTGTAATTGTTCACTGCATGGTACAATAGTTAATTGTTTTAATAATTATGAAAATTATAGTTTGACTAATCTAAATTTTCCTTATTAATACTTTGAGACTATTAACGCTGCATTACATTTCACTCAGGCTTGTGACTGATAAAATAAAGCTACATATATTTAATACTAGATTCTGTTCTGTATAGTGATTTATGACACTGTACTTGGTCTGGGGCAGACCCTGAACAGTGCCTGCATTTCTCCCCAGCACAGTGCTCAGCAGTTACCTTACCAAAGAGCAGAAGCAAAGCTCATTCTCTCCTGTAGCATCACAAAGCCCCTCCTCAGTCCATACTCCCTTGTGCTGCTGTTTTCTTGCAGACTCCGTCACGCTTCGAGTCCATCCCTGTTGCCATGCCCCCTTTCGGACAACTTCGGTGCATGGTCTGCACCCCAAAATTTACCTCTGTTGATGTGGAATTAATTCACCTGTGTTGCGTTTCTGGGTATGAGTTGTATCTAATGATGTTCGTGCAATTTCTACCACAAAGTTCTGTTTCTGATTCAGGTAGTACTGTAATAGAAGCAGTAACACATAAACTGCCTCTACCACCACCTCCGGCATCTTTTCTATCTACAAATCAAGTACAGGCAATATTTGCCCATCCTGATCTAAAGTGATATAAGACTTAATTTAGCACTAGTTTGACCCAGAGTTTCAACCACAGATTAAATAAATATCTTCAGGAACACAGGCTTGAGATTTCTGGCCATCTTAAATAAATATACATCAGAAGAATTTGTCCCATAAAATATTCAGGTACTTCTATTACTTAATTTTGCATAGCAGGGGTATACATGAGTTGATCCTCCATGCTCTGATTAAGTTCTCACGTGGGAGTTTGTTGCGCTTCTGTATCTAGACTTTTTATGCCAGGCAGCTGCAGTTTTTGCTCTCAGGGATGTATCTAGGCAAGTTCAGTATAGTCAGTGAGGTGGACTGTCATAAGTGGTGACAGTGTTGGATTTCACTGAGCTTGTAAAAAATAACTTTACATGTAATTTATTCATTGCGTATTAGATCCTCTGGTTTACCACCACTGTTCTTGCAGCTGCACACTTTACCTAGTTCAGGGAAGTGTATATTACCAATAAATGTTTGCTCTGAAGAAAAGCAGTGAATTTCTGGGGAAGGGGGGGACCTGTATTTTATTACAGGAAAAATATTTTCTGGTCTTACTTATTGTTTGTGCATTAAGGCACATGTAGTTGTGTTTAACAAACATCCTCTTTCCCTTAAATTTTTCCATGACTCTTGATCCTTATGGATTAAGAAATATAATCGATCAACAGGAACAGAAGTTACAGAATTATATATGGGATGAATCTAGCCTCAGATCTTTATTTAAGAAGGAAATTAATCTTTCCATTCTGTGCCTGTATAAAGAAAAAAGAGAAGTGATGGTAATGAGTTGCTACCACTGCAGGCAATTTGGGTAATCTTTTTCTCTGTGGTACATATCTAAGGACAAACTCGGTTCTACTTATTAGCAATATATTCCTCCAGGAGTCAAAGGCAAAATCCAGCCACCTCTATTGGAAGGTGTGGTGAGCAAACGCAATACAGAATGGCTCAGTCTTTCTCTTTTCATGTGAATTTTTTATATAATTCAGAAAACCCTCAAATGCATTTTCAGGTACTGCTAATGAGACAGCTTTAAAAATTATTTCCCCAGAGCTGTTAATCATACTAATTCTGTTAATGTCCATTGCTTTTTTAATCTTGACTCAGTCCCACTTATTAGATGGCAAGTCTAGGTATCAAAGTCTAAATTTGGCTCACTTTGTTCATGTAATGCTTCCTCCAAAAAGGGAAAGCAGATGCCACCCATGGGACAAATACACCTCACAGTTATCATTTGCAGCAACCTTGGTATTAAAGTGGTGCACAAAAGGTAAGTGCCACAACAATGTACTGGCAACCTGAGTTGCACGCCTGTGGGCCCCATGTGAAAACTAATGAGAAATGAGGATATTCTGTCCTCCTCAGCATGTGTCTGGCATACTGGCTGGTCAGAGTTTGCATACCTGTCCTCCTTGAATCATTAGATTAAAAAAGAAAGTGAAAGAATAACATGCTAAAAATGTAGCTAGAAACACTCTACTGAAAGGAGGATTTGGCAAGCTGCACTTAGAAAGAGACTACACTTATTTAAGTAAATAAAAATACTAAAACCAAGCAAAAATCATCTCAGATCTAATAAACTACCTGGTATCTACAGGTTTTGGTCCAATATCTTTTGACAAATTGACAGTACTTTTATGCTAAAACGATCATAATGATTTATTGTACTTTTCCACTGTATTGACCATGGCCCAGAAGTTCAGTAGAGAAGTTTTATCGCCGATTATTATTAGAAAGTCATTCTGTAGACATTTAAATTCCCCTTTTAAGGGCACATAATAGAATCCCCTAGTGTGTCACAGTTCTAGTGCCACATTGAAGGTAAAAGCCCAGGAAAATGGTCTTTATGATTTGTATTATATAAATACATACAAGCGCTTATCAGCACCTGTTACATGGAGCTAGGCTGCTGGGTTTGTGTAAGGCCAGGGGAGAATTCTGGTGCTGCTGACACGCTGGCTCTCACCCGCTGCCCGCACTTTCGGCACATCGCGGATGCGCTGCTCGGTGACCCCGTGTGCTGGACATGGCTTGCCAAGGCGATTGATGACTCACTGTATCGGACTTGCTGCAGCTGACAGCCAGAAATGGGGGAGAGCAGGGAATTGCCTCCCATGCCGTGCGGCTCCTGGCTGGAGGAGCGTGGTGAGCTTTCTTGCTGCTTCCTTCCACATCCATGTTCTCCAGGTGCATCTGGCCTCCTAATCAACCGCCAGTTTACAACTTTAGGCACTAATTAGCTTCCAGGGACATATCAATGAAAAGCCATCATGTGGGTTTGTAGGGGGCAATGGGTGTTACTGTTCCTTCAGAGCAAAATTTCTCCTCTGCTAGTTTTTCCGTCCAATTCTAAGGGACTCTTACAGTATAACCTACTACTCCTACTCTGACATTACTGCCTCTCTTATCAATTCCACTTTGGGTCCCTGCCTGGCTCCCTGAAGCTTTTCTGCTTGTCGTTTGTTCCCCTTCTCCCTTCCCTCTGAAACACCTCTGCAGCTTGGATGTTCTCAGGAAATTGCCTTCCACCACTGTCCTTTCACACCCCAGCACAGGCTGGACTGAATGCAGAGACATCTCTGGCCCAAGGCAACTTTCTGTCAAAATGCAGACGCAGGCGTGGGTGACTCTGACGTTAAAAAAGTAACCTCGAGTGGTCCCCACAACGTACCCCCTGGGGCCTGCTCGCCAGGCGTGGTCCTGACCAAGTGGCACATTGCAGCTCAGCTGGCCCCATCTGAGGGTGGCTCAGGACAGGGACAGGCTGAGAAGAGCTGGAGCGGGGCAGAGCTTTGTTGGGGTGCCCTGCAGCACCCCACATCACCCACCCTCCAAGGGACCCCACAGCTGCCGCAGGAGCTGTGCCACAAGCTTGCTGGTGGGAGTCACCCACTGGCACAAGGTGAGTAAAGTTTGCTGAGGGATGTCACTTCTTTGAAGGCAGAGAGGGGGAGAGGACAATAGGAGGTGTTCATTCTGTGGCAGCACACCCCGTCCACCTGCAGCACGGGGAGATCAGCACAGGGCCCCCTTGCCTCCCCACCTGTGCTCATCAGCCCAAAGGGCTGTGCCCCAGGCAGGGTGGGGTGGACATGATGAGGGAGGGTGGAGCATGAGCTGGTTGTTATCTTCCTACATGGGTCTTGCAGAGCTGGGGTGGTGGCTTTATTTATTACTGTAGGTAGAGGGAAAGCGGTAGTACTGGTGGCGAGGGGTCCCCAGCTGGGGCTGAGGCTCATGGGGTCTGCATCGGGCTCTTCTGGCCATGGGGAAGGGGCCAGTGGGTTGCTGACCCCACTGTGCCACCGCAGGGTACCCCAGGCCCCACAGCTCCCAGCCCTGCTCCAAGCAATGCCCTTTCACTGCCTCTTCTCAGGTTTTTCCAATCCTCCACTAAGTGCATCCCTAACCCTACATTAGATCCTCATCTCATCCCTGTCTGCTTTCTGTGTGCTTTCCCTTTCCTTACAGTGCTCCTCCAGCTCCTCATCTCCAGCCCAGGGAAATGATGTATGCACCGGGATGCTTCTGCTCTTTATGCCCAGCTTCCCACTTAGTACCTTAGAAAAGAGCATTATAGCTGTTTGCTGCTCTGATTTGCAACCTGGCCAGTACTGATGCTTCCTTGCTCATTCCCTAAGGTAATTTTGCCTCCCTGCCATTTCTGGTTTTGTCTGGGATTTGCCTGTTGTTTATCTCAAGCCAATTGTATTCTGCTACTCAGATCAAAGAACCTAGTTTTAAGTCTGTTAAGATGAACCTGCAACGTAGTTTATGGGGAAAAAGCACCTTCAGAACGTGTGTGTGACCTGGGCAGAAAGCAAGTGCGCGAGAAGTGGAAGCACTGCATTGCAGAAAGGGAGTGGACTAGGATTATAATGAATATAAAACTTTTAAAAATCGGAATAACTTAAATGTTACTCTTTAAAATAATGTATTAATTATTCCAGTGACATTGTGCGATGTGTCCCTGTGCTAAGAGGGCTTTCATATTTTCCCTCTGGAGTGGGGAAAGAAAGTGTTTGCTTAAATTACTATTGACGTACAGCACACGCATTCCAGTTTTGATTTTACAAACAGCCTGTATCATCGTGTCTTGTGTGGACTGCCTCATGCTCATTGTACTGTGGGGTTAGACACACTGTCACCATTCCTATAAATAGCCTGCCTGGTTATGAAGGACTATTAGTGTTTCCTCTGAGAAGAATAGGACTTTTGACTAATGGTATTTTGGGCCAGTTTTCTTCAAATTTTCTAGAGGATGTAGGATTTGGAGAGTAGAAAACCTGCTAAAGAAAGCCAATAATCAAGGTATTAATGTTTGAAACACAGACGCCTGGAAAATTCACAGGGAAAACTGAAGTTAGAAGGAGCAGGATGGTGGTGTGCATTTAAAAAAGGAGGCTTGGCTTCAAGGGCTGGCAAAGAGCAAGGCAGCTGCCATGCGGAGAAAGAGAAGCTGCCTGTGATCCAGTGGAAAATGAGCCGCGGCGCAAGGATGGCTGCAATGTTGGAGAGTCTGCTCTGCACCTGAAAAATGCTCAAGTGTACTGGGGAATGGCAGGTAAGATGATGTGTTTTTCTGTGTATTTTTGGAGCAAAGTAGGAAGTAATTGTGTGTAGAAAACCTTGTGTTTCAGGTTATCAGCTGTTTAGCTGTTAGTATGATCTTTTGAGTGTGGAGAGCACCTGCAGGCAAACACCGTCAAGGTCAGTTCAGTAGGGATGGATGTTTTTAAGCTTGGGGAGGGAGTGGGGATCACTGGTTCTAAGGATATAGGTTGTTTGGCGTGCGAGACCCCGTTTCTGTGAGTAAATGCGCTGGAGACGCCAAAGAGAGCACACATCCTGCTGGCCACACAGCGAGGGAAGTTCTACTGCATGCAGTACGACAGGTCAAACATAGCATGGTGTTGAATGACAGGTAACGAGGTTTGGTGGGTGCCTTCTCCTGACTATTAAAAGCAACAAATGCCAAGGTATTTGGGGGTTTTCCTTATGATTAGCAACTGATCTGGAATTCAGACCCCGCATTCCACAGCCTGGGAAGTTTCCAAGAGCGCATTAAATCGACAGCAGCACCCTTCGTGCAAACAGCGAGTCTGTACACAAGAAGATTGCCCTACCGAAAGAAAAGGAATAGAGCATTGCACTTAGGGATGGGACTAACTTCTTCTGAACAGTGAGGAAGGCACCACACTTGCCAGTTATCTTTTCTGTGCGTTTCCTCAGTTGTGGCTGGGGCCATCTGATGAGTGTTTCTCTTTCACTCCCAGCGCAGTGCAGTCTGTCTGCTGTCAGCAGTTAATGAAGTCACTCGCAAGACACCATCCCCTGGGGAAAAGCACTGCTATGAATAGACCTGTTACTTGCGTCTCTGGCTGCAATGCTCTCAGCGCTTCTTTTGCTGTGCCACCATCTCCGATTGTGCGATTTTTGAACAATGGTCTTTCACTCTAGAGCTACTGCTATTCAGGATGCCAAAAAATGGTCCTCTGCCTTCTGGCAGAGCTGCAGAGCTCAGTGAGAGCTTCTGTGCTGTCCCCAGTGACAGACTCAGGTTCTGAGGTACTACAGGCCTAATAAAAATGCGCAGAAAGTGAATGAGTAATCTTATTGCAGCAAGTACTTTTAATAATAGTCCGCAGTGAACGTCATCATCAGATACTTCATCAACACACATCCTACAATAAGGAGGAAAAAATAAAGCTTTTTTTCTGAGAACAAAATATTTCCATGCTACTGAAATAGAAAGGGAAACTGCTAATCTGATGAGAAGTGTTAGAGAACATCACCTATTTGCCTAGCTGAGCTTGCATGTCTAGGTATGATTAAACTTGTGTTTATAAGGAGTTGTGTGTTGGTCTAGACAGAGGTGAGCTATAAAAGAAACAAAATCAGCAAAAATAAAGACAGATAAAGAATGATGAATCATGGTAGCATATTGTCCAAAGTATGTAAGGTCATGTAAGTACTTATTACAATTTCTAGGGCATACAGTCCTTGTTAATGCCAGTAAAGTCAAAGACCAATCAATGCAGTAAGTCACTTTAGTGACCGAGTTTGTTGTTGACATCTAACCCAAAATAATTTTACAGTTGAATACCTTTGTAAGAAAATTTAGCTAACAATGCCAATAAATGGTCAAAAAGAGGAAAAACTGAGTAAAGTAGCATTCAATTTGACCATTATCTGTTCTCTCTTTGGGAGATGTGGGGGACAATTTATTTTAAAAGTTTGGGTTTTTTTTTTTTTATATACACAGATGATTATTTTTTTACCAGACTTGATGGTCTTAACAGGCTCCACTCAAATCAAGCTGTCAAAATTTTAGTTCTCAGAAAGCTATGGCAAAGTCTTCAACAAAATGCAAAAGTAGATTTTTCAGCATCATGATCTAAATATCTGAATCATTCCTACATGAGCAGAATTAAAGTTGTTGTCTTGTGGCACCTGAACAAAGGTTCATATATCTTGGTTGTATAAAAACAAAGCAAAAAACCTCTTGTTACTCATACTTTTCATATTAATTCTGGATGGCTGAAGAAGTTTGAGTGATTCATGACCTACATTAAAATTTAACATCAGCCTTTAATGTGTTCGGCCTTATACATGGTCTGTCTTATAATATTGATATATCTTATCGACCTAGCAATCTGCATCAGCCTGCTGAAGCATGCCATGAAAGGAAAATGATACAGTAGTCCTGATCTACTTCTCCATCAAAGCTTTAATTAAAACATTCACGCTATCTGTTAAGAGTGAAGGGGCTTGGGGAAACTCGTAACATGCCTGTCCTGTCATTAACAACATTTTATTTTGAAAGTTTAGGAAGATAGGAGTATGCCTCTTAAATCAGACTTCTGTAACCTGGTCAGCATTTCAGTGGCATTCAAAACTCTCATCTGACTTGCTCTCTGGTATCCTATATATAAGAAAACACAAATTAATGCATTGGATTTTCCCGAACACTTGCTCAGCACTTTTTTCCCGTAACAATGGAAGCAGCTGGGGTAAGTTCAGCAGACCAGCAGAGCTGGAGCATTGCTGCTCTTACAGCAGTTCTTACCCTTTTCTCAGGAGTACAGAGGTGCAAAGCTGAGGTCAGGTTTCTCCTTTAGGGTTTGTTTCCCATTGCTGGCACCCAGACAGCCTGAAGGCTGTGACAAGGCAATACTTGGCCATCTGCAGGCTTCTGAGCTGGGAGGGAGAGCCTGATCAAAATGAGGTTTCATTTAGTGCTAGCTGCCTCTGAAATAAGACCCTGCCAGGCTACCTAGGAACAGCACTTGCATGATAAAGCCTCCTGGCTGTGTCTGCAGAGGTGTCTTATTAAGGTCATAGAGAGATTGATTTTTTCCTCCCTTAGCAGCACCGTCTAGAGGGTAGGACTGCAAATGCTGCTGTCCTCCCCAGCGCAGAAAACCTACTTGTAATGATGATCCTTATCATCACCAGAAGATGCTTCTTGCCCCTTTTGGTCCCACAGTGTCATGCTAGCAGCAATTCTTCTCATCCAGTAGCAATGGGTATTAAAACCATGGCCAATACTTCAAATGGTTGTTTAAAATCAGCTTCAGCAAGCTTTGCTCCCTCTCTGACCTTTTCCTGGCTTCCACACCTCCTGTGCTTGGCTGTCCTCCACAGGCTTTCAGGCTCAGATTTGGAAATCCCCTGTTCCTGACATGACTTACTTTTCTGGCAGTGTTTGCCTGCTGTCCTTGTAGAATTGAATCAAGGCCTCTGTGATGCCTCTGCTGTTATTCAGAGTATTAACAGACATTACATACAGAAAGAGGTTGACAGATTTCTCCCAAAAGGGGTTTCCACTAAGGAATTTCTTCAGCCAGGAAGGCTGCCCAGGTTGGAGCTTGTGATGAGGTTGACCCTGAGCCTGGACTGGTTCTGGTTGCAAGAGAGGAGCAATTTCTTCCACGGAACAGTCTTCCTCAAGCATCACTATAACAACAGAAGCAGCACAGTACCTGGATCATAAAGAAAACACTATACTATGAAGACTGAATTTAGAAGAATGTAAGCAAAAGGCCAAGTCTCGAAAGATTCATTAATATTTAAGTTCAGAAGCACAAGCTAAATCAAACTATCATTGCTCAATACACAAGCACAGCAAATAAACCTAAGAGGGGTTTTTTGAAGCAGCAGGGAAAGAAAAGAAAAATACTCCTATAAAAGTGGTAAGGATGAATCAGATGATAACGTATGAGAACATAAATATCAGTTCAGGATGAAGGAAAAATAGGCTTTATTACTCCACATGAGCAAACTGATGATGAAGGAGACTTAGTAAAATTTAGTGTTTTTATCAGTAATGTGACTGCACAGGCAGTGAGTCGTTATGTGTCAGAACGGTCTGAATAAATAACTGCAATAGTTTTCTTTGCTTTTGTATAGTTTAAAACCATAAATATTTATCAGCTTTCACAAAATGAGACAGAAAATGATGACATCATGAGAACATGATAAATACGTACTTTCCACAAGACATTATTGGCATATTCAGTCCACTGCTGGCACTATTTATTAGATAATATTGCTTGAAATTGTTACCATGATTTTGACTTGTAGGTCATGTACCCATCCCCTTTTATCTTCAGGTTAGCATGACACAGGCAGAAGAGGGCATTTGTGTTTTTCTTACATGCAAGAAAGTTCACACGCTACAGAGCAAGAGAGGAACTTCCCTAGCTTCAAAGTCAAGAAAGACAGCTGAAAAATAAAAAGAACAAACAATGTGTTGGATTGACTTTTGTCTGGCCCAGATTTCTTCTGTGTAGCAGTAAGAACCTGATGTGCCCAAGTTAGGAGCCAGTTTGCCCTTAACTGTGTCTATGTAAAACGCAGAGTAAGGTACCTCCTGTGTTAGCTCAAGACCTGTGTTCGCTGTTCCCTGGAGGTTTGCTTATAACCACATTCATGGCTTGACGTGGTCCCTGGGTGCAACTACAGCACCAGTGTTTGACCTGTTTGAATTCTTCCTTGGTCTCTTCTGTTGCCCTCAGGCATTACTGAGCACAGCTATCATTCTCTGATGTAAAAGGGCATTCAGACGCCTCTTCCAAATTAACATCAACTTGTTAACCTCCCTACCCTTACATTTATTTTTCATACACTTTTAAAATTTTGTAGAGCCCTTATGGTAGTTAGACACTCAAACGTCTCTCCTGATTAGGGTCGGCAGGGTCTTGCTCTAATTGAGAAAGTCCCACCCACCAGATCAGTATCTTACTGTAAATCAAAAGCAAGAATAATGTTGGAAAGAATCACATCATAACTGACTGAAGTATAATGAATAACTGACAGCTATGACTCAACGTCTGTGTTTCTTCCCTAACACAACACTGTATTGTAGACTGGCTTTTAATAGGTTTTTCACATAGTTTCAGGTAATGATTAACTCCCAATGACTAAAATATCTCCAGGACAACTGATGAGACATCTCATACAGTACTCAAGTTCAAAAGTATATTCAAGCTTTCACTTTATCTCTTTCATTCAAAAATATGCTTATTGTAACTGAAGTGATTTTAAAACTGCCCCATAAAATGTAAAGTCAGCAGTACTATTGCAGCATAATTTCAAGCTAAAATGATTGTATTCCAGGCAGATGCACACACAGTATGTGTGTGCAGTTTTATTATTTATTCCATTTATAAAACAGAAGCCATTTTAGTGTCTGTGGCAATGCAATCATCTCTGGGATGAAATTTAACTTTGTACCAGCTCACATTGTAGGATAAAAGACTGAAGGAGGGAGCACTGAGAAGAACACAAAACGGGAAATTTGTGTGAGTAGGTTTGTCCTGAAGGAAAGGCTCCCACTGCAGTGTTTCATTCCTGAAGAGGGTGTGTTAAAGCATGCAAGATAATAAAGAGCAGCAGATGTCTTAAGAATTGATGTTATGAGGAGTGTTGTAAGGCATTTAGCTTTTGAGAGGAAAGAGGATTTTTCACACAAACTAGATGAACTCCATCGGAGAAAATGTGGTACTAATTTTTTGGAACCAAGATTGCTATAATTGATACCAATATAGTATAACATCATGTAGCATACTACAAAATAATACATAATAATGATATATATTTATGTATCAGTATAACCAGTAAAAGGATAGTAAGCTAGGAAATAGGAGACAAGGTTGTGGGACACTTGTAAGTAACTTCCACACCTGGTTCTGAAAAGCAGAAAGCGGTGAATATATGGAGGGAGAAAGAAATAGATGGGGGCAAAATGGGCAGGAAGTATCAGTACTGACACAGGTGGGAACGTGATATGAATGGCCTGGATCTCAGGAGTAAAAGGGATGTGAGCAATGTAATTAAAAAATTTGCACATTATCATAGAAGATGAGCTGAGGTGTTTACGTATAAAAATTGTGTGCAAACTGCAGAACCCAGGATGGCCCTGAATGTCCCAATAGTGATGTACAGTGGATGGGTAATCTGTGACTGAAATGCACTTAAACCAATGTGTAGACTGTTAAGAAAACTAGAAATCAAAACAGAGGTAGAGAGGCATCACTGGGTAACAATGAAGTCA
>VYZV01025223.1:26790-80842 GCA_013401275.1 Pandion haliaetus
CAGAGAGAGGTGACATGGGCAGAATGGAATTTGTCAAACTAAAAGTCTTCTGAAGGACCGCTAAGGAACTGTTACACATGTATCTAACACAGATGACTACAAGCGTGAAAGAGAAACTTCCAAGCATTGTCCTATTGCAGGAGACTTTAACTGCTCAGAAATAGAGTATAAAGCAAATGTTACTGATAACGGTAGAGCCAGTTATTCCAGGGTGTAATAGCTGGCAGATTTCATCACTAAGCAGTCACTGGACTACCATGATGCTATTCTAGGTGGTCTTTGTTAGGTAGTGATGACATAGAGCAGCTGGTTGTAGAAAATAACCTAGCTAAAGTTATCCCAACTTGATTAAATTGAAAATAAGTGAAAGAATTAACAAGAATAGGCCTGTTAGTTTCTCAAAATTTGTCCTGAAGTGTTGTACCTAAGGAAACTAGTTAGCTATGTCAAGTGGATGAAGGTTCCAAATCTGAGTATTAGAATTTCTTTAATTTAAATACTATTTTAAAAATCTGCACTTTGCACTGTAAGTAGAGAAGGGTGTTAGCATCTTACTGGATTAATAAATCCTTCACAAAAAAAAGATATTAGGAGTGAGCAAAGAGAGTGAAGAAAACCCCACCATACCAGATCATCTTGGGAACAAAGAAGCAGAGGGTGCAGTCATATTTGTCAAGTCTACACACTTACCATCCGTAAGCAAAATTTGAAAGGCTGAAAGTTTCTTCTACCACACAAATAAAAGGGGACCTGGTATGTGGATGGGGTAGAGATTAAAGATTGTGCAGATACTACCCAAACCAAATAAATTATTTTTTTTCTTTTCTGTGAAGAGGCTGGTTATAGATCATGGAGAAAAATAGAATCAAGATGGGAAGATCCTGTAGAAATGAAAGCTGACATTTACAAACTTGAGAAATAAATCCAGAGTATAGCAGGCCCATAGTGGAACAATATCTGTTATCCATCCTAAAATGCTGAAAGAATCAGCAAATTAAATTTCAAGTACAGGAGCAAGTTTTTCTTAAAAGATCTGCCAAAACAAAGGAGAGAGAAGAGCAGAGGAATAAGTGACCTCCCATCTACAGCTTCATTAATCTGACCTTAGTAATATGGAAATTTTGTACATATTTTTGTAAGAAAGTATAAATAAGTGTGTGGAGATAAAATGGAGAAAACAGGTTGAAAGCAATAGATGTTTAATACAATGTATAAGGGCTGAGGAAGATATCTGTTCTGGAAAGGGAATTATGGGGCTATCTAACAGTTGTGTAGAGATTTTCAAGCCTTACCGTTTCAGCTAGTCTCTGGAAGTATTAATAATTTCATTGCTGCTAAAATGGCATGGTCAGATGAGAAAAATACCCATACCATTATAGACATTGTGGGGGAACTTGAGAGCTGGAGGTGTGGGATAGAATTTAATAGCACAAGTGCCAGATCACACACAAACTGAGGCGGAAGCGATTTCTGTTATAAATTGTGGCTTATCGGCTGGGCAAGAGAAAGACTGTAATGTCTTGGTCTGTCATAGAAGGATGCTGAAAGAGCTGGGATGGAGCCATGGGAAAGTCAAAAATTATCCTCCTTAGATACGGTGCAGGAGACTTAAGGAGGGATACACAAGTAGAGATGCTATTGTAGGAGGCACTGGTCAAAGCTCTTCTGGAGTACTGTGCAGAGTCTGTCACCCATAATTAGGAAAGAGCATTGAAAGAAATGCAGAGAAGTAGTACTGGACAAAACAAAGAATGAGGGATATACAATTGCTGTCTATAAATACATTAAGGGGAGGGGAAAGAAGGGCAGAGCAAATACTAGGAAAGGAAAGAAGTTATTTAAGTTACCAGACAATGGATATAAATTGGAAGTTAGTCCATCCAGGCTGAAGCTTAGAAGGTTTCCAGCCATGAGAAGAGTGAATACTCTGAAAGAGTCTTCTAGTAAGAGTGACAGGAACAAACCATTGTAGGTGAGGGTATCACAGTAAAATGGAACTTACTTCTTTGCAAATTGGATAATGCAGAATTCACCTGGTTCTTGCATATACCATAAAGGTGAGTAGTGCCACATTTGATTTGCCTCTCTGCCAGAGAGATAAACAGTCTGAGTAGTCTTATGGCGGATTTTGCTAAGTTTATTAACACAACTGTGTAACATGGAAGGACACATTTTCAGTATCTATGAGATCCTTTGCAGTGTTGTGCCCTCTAGTTTGTGCTATTGTGGCATTAGTGTTTTTTTTAATTTCTGTTAATTAATTTATTGGTTCAGATATAAAGTGTGACTCTATGGTCTCCTGTGACATATTGACATGCTACAAAATGTTAAGAATTACATTTTTGAAAAATTGTTTTAGAATTATGGCAATTCTGTGTGCTAAGCGTTCAACCAAAGCACGGTAATGAGATTGCAAATGTATGAGATAAGAAACATAAGGTATTAGTGGATCAAATATTATTGATAGTATTTACATGATCAATCATTTTGAACTCCTGGAAAACATTGTTAGGGAAAATCTGCCCTGCCTTATCCTTCTTATGTTATTCAGCCAAAATAACTGAAATTGATTTAGTTGATTTTATTTTTGTTTAGAGATGGTTCTATTTACATGTTCTTTGTCCTGCATGGTTTTAGTTTGATGTATAATATCAACAGTTTTTACCAGTTCTTTGTGAAGAATTGTAGAAACACTAATCTTTCCATTTAAGGTTGTTTTTCCAATGTTTCTGTTTAAATGTGAGTGGACAATGTTGGTTTATATTTCCTTCCCACTATTTTCATAAGAAACACGTACATAGCAATAAGGCAAGGTTTGCAAACTACAGCAATAATTTATACTGGCAAAGATATCAGAAACGATTTCTGACATTTTAGAATCATGTAAATGAGCTTATAACAAAGACACTAGAAGTAATGTTCTGTTTACTGTGACAGGACAGGAATTTGAAAAAAGCATGCTAACAAAAAAATTTAACTCTAAAATAACATAAATGACCAAACTGTTTAACAAAAGTATGATCATCTCCAAATGTTCTTACATATGTAGCAAGGCAAAATATTGCTAAAAGGTAGTAGGGCAGTTAGTATCTGAAGACCTTTATACCTCTAAGTTTTAAAGTAGTAACTTCTCTACTCCAGAAGAGCAGAGTAGCCATAAGATGGCAGCACCCTGCACAAAGAGCTCCTGAAACCCTAAATCCAGTTCTTTTCCCAGAAAGAGCTTGCACCCACTGGCAGGAGCGAGTAGCCCAAATGCCATGTATCTGTAAATAGAACCATGCTGGCCAAGTTCAGAATAGCTCCTGGAAAGCTTTAGAAACGTAGCTGGTTTCAGACAGTGCCTGAGCCCATTTTCCTCAGTTTTTAGCAGCTGTTTGGGTGCTGAGCTAAACATACTTATCTTTTGGTTATTCTAGATTAACTTTATTCAAACCCCGTGTTTCAGCAAAGCGCTGGACTTCTGTAGGTCTAAGTACAGCAAGGTCAGCTGTAAGTTAAATTTATTTTCTGTGTGAAAGACCAGAGTGGAATCACTTTTTACAAAAAAAAAAAAAAGTTTTTTTACTTTTTTAGTTTAGAATTTACATCTGTGTAAATCAGGCCTGAATACATCATGTTTACACAACCCTACTGGCTTCAAAAGCCAATCCTCCCTCTGCACCACTGCCTAGCCCAGCCTGCTGCAGGACTGTGCTAAAGCGTCACGTTTCTCTTGGTGCCACTGTAACCTGCCTGTCTCAGGACTGCCTTTGGCCCTTCTGTCATGGGGGCAGCGGGTCCAGTTTGCACTTGGCATTGACCTGAAGGGAGTAAGTTACAGAAAGCCCTTCAGGTGAAGCGCAGGAGGTCTGAGGCGTTGTGGAGGCAGTGGTCAGCACAGCTCCTGCCGCCAGCCTTGCACCAGCACTGAATGAAGGTGCTTGCTCTTGTGCCCCAGTGCCAGGCTTTTATAGCACAGGGAGAACAAGGTGTACCATGTAACTGTGAAAAGCAAACAGAAACTGAGGCCAGATTGGATAGGCTGAGGGGAAATCCCTGGCATGGTTGGAGTGCTGTGGGCTAGCTGGCTTGCAGTCCCACTCGAATGCAACATGATTTTCCCACTGGTTGCAGCTGAGCCCTTCTGCAGCTCGGAGGTTTGATTATTTCGCTTTGAGTGTGAGAGTGTATTCAAATCTGAAGAGCAAACAAATCTTTCAAGGTGCTCACCCATGCGAAGGAAACCGAGGACAAAGGTTTGCTCACGCCCTCGGCTGGAACCAGCCAGGTCAGAGCTGTGGGCAAGGTAAATACGAGTTGAAAACACCCTGAGTTGCCTGCCTGCTGTTCATTGCACAGTTGGTGAGCAATTCCTCCTTATTCCTCCTCTTCCTCTCTGTTTGTTCAGAGGTAAGTTGTTGACTTCACTCCCTGCCCTCGCCTAAGAGCAGCACACTGCTCCAGAAACGAGAGGAGACCCGAGCATGAATCATGGCCTGAGTCATGAATTCCCCAACGCCCTGCTTTGCTCAGAGCTGGAGGGGAAAAATTCCTTTCATCTGTGTGGCTCTTCGGCTCCTGTGACCCACTGGAAGGAACTACAGACACCCCTCATCTTCTTCTAAAGCCACTCTCTATTGTGTGTAGCCATGCTGGCAAACAACACCCAGAGAGGAGAGTAAGAGAGGTCTTTGCCTTTCCACACACCTGCCCACATCTCGGGTGGGCTCTGTGGCTTACCCTGCACAGCAGTGCTTTGGTCATAGGTCCATACCTAGCGGGGTATGGTATTAGTACATCCCAAAACATGGAAGCTGGAGTGAAGCAGCTCAGTCACTGTACATTCAGAGCTTCGCTTACCGCAAGCTCCGTGTCATTTATACAGGACCTGAATGCTTACAGCAGTTTCTTTGGATTGACGCCATTTTCTGTTGGAGCAATACCCGTCTCTCAGCATGCTGATTAACAAAGAAAGATATAGCAAATAGTATCAACTGGCATTTAAAATGTATAAATCCAGACACATTTATTTATTTTACGCAGTGATTTGATAGGTTATACTATTGTTTTATATCTAGAAAAAATTTCAAGTAAAAAAAAAAAAGGTAGAAATTACTGATTAGTCACATTCACCATCACTGTGAATTTACCCATTAAATACAACTGTTCTTTAGGGATTGTTGCTTCCTCTTTAAATGTTTTTGCCAGCTCTCCTTAAAGTATTGCCAGGACCTATGCTGCAGCAAAGGTAGAGACAGGACAGTCCTGCCAGTATCATTGCAGTATTTGTGTGTGGTCTCTGTCTGTGCTGGATCACCCTGTTTGCAGGACATGCACACCGCTATGTGGCTACTCAAATCATCTCTAGTTTCTTAGAGATGAATCTAAGTTTCAAGCTTGGAAACTTTTTTTCAAGTTTCATTGCTTAGCTAATTGACAGGCATCCTCTGAAACATCTGTCATTGCTGTTCTTTGGAACTGGGTCTGTCAGGCTGCTGAGGGATATATTTCTGGGTAGACTTTTTCTGAAGAGAATGCCTTCCATTTCTGCTGGCCAAGAGTCCGGAAGCACTTGACTGTGCAGCTACAGAACGTATGTCTTCTTTGGGAGGAAAGTATTTTAACCACTCATTCTGTAGACTTTTGCATATTCTTCAGTTGCTATCTTTTGGGTTAAAAAGTTTGACCAAAGCTTTTAAAATCTGCTTTGATTCCCCATTAGAGGTAGTCAGGAGCTTTCTAGGCAGGTTTGATTTGGATGCCAACCAGGGAGAGAATAAAGTCAGCAGATGTTTCAAATGCAAAGCAACCTGCCTCTGACCTAAGGAGTGTAGTCCTTTGCCTCTTACAGATGCATTGAGGAGGTGAATGTCACTGCATATGATGTAGAGAAAGGAGACCCCACCTCACTGCTTCCAGTCCCACAAAACTCTCTGGTGAAGGGCAAGAAGAGAGAAATGTTTTCTGAAGTGCAGGAGACACTTCCCCCCGACCTTTGTAAATATTCTGAGAACCCTCTCAGCCTGTGGGACATTCAGACTTTAAATTTTCTGTATTTTTCTAGGCTTTCAGGGTGAGAGCGGGTATGAGAAGAGCATTGGGAATTAAGAGCTGGGTTGTGTGTGAGGCCAAGAGATCAATTACAATAATTTCTCCTCCATATGGATAGCTCTTCAGCTCCCAATTAAAAGAGATTTTCCTTGCTCTGATGAGCTTGGGACATACTGATCTCATGTTGACTGATAAGGTTTCACTGGAGCTAACATGCCTCCTCTTCCAGGTTTTGTCTAGCACAGAATGAACTAATTGTTGTTTTCCCTTGGGCTGGTCTCCCTGTATGTGTAATTTTGCTACATCAGTTCATACTCTATTTGCAGGAGAGGCTGGTATTTTTTCTAAAATGAAGTCATTTTTACATTTGAATGAGCCAATGGTGAGGCATGCTTCTGTAGTCAGACATGTCCTGTTCTGGAAGCTTTACAGACCCATCCCCAGGCTGACTTGTAGATTCAACTCAGTGTGCCAGAAAAGATACACTGTTGTTCTAGAGAAAAAAAAACCAACACTATTACTAATGAAATGCAACTTGAGTCTAATGTTTTTTAGTTTACCTCTTATTCCCCGTCCACAACATTAGCTTTCTTTCTTTCTGTACCTCGATATTCAATGTTTGTTACTTGCCAGTGAATATGTTAAACGTTGATTGGATGAACGGAGTATCTTCCTGTGCTATCTTTCTGTATTGTGAGTGCCAGGTATGGGGGAAAATGCTATAAAGATTTTATCCTATACAAATTTTATTATCTTTTAAAGAACCACAGGCTTGTATTGTTCAGCATTGCCCATACTGAAAGATAAACAGCTGTTTTCTCTTCTGATGTGTCATTATAAAACCGTAACCCTGATTTAACTGAGGCCAGGATTTGCTGCAAAATGAATATGTAGTGGCTGATGAAAACAATAATAATTGTATTCTGTCTGTATTATAAACTACCTTTTTATTACATCTCATTGAATTGATGCCTCTAATTTGGGTGAATGAAACAAGTCTCGGTCTTACAAACCTTGTAAAGAATTCAAACTAAGCAATGCCAGGACCCCAAAGGCTTTTACATATCGTCCCCACATCTGTGTGGCTACTCTGGGTTGTGATTCGGCTCTTCTAACATGTGTGATAGTTAAAGCCAATAAAGCATTAAATTAGTAGAGGAATTTCCTGGTCAACTTACCTTTAGATACTACACAAGATATTTGGTGATGTTTCAAAACAAGAATCATCTGTCAGCTTCCCGCCTGGGTTTTCTTGCCTTGCCCAAGATCTACTCTCAGTACATGCTGACTGCCTTCCTGGACCTCTCTTAACCTCCTGTGCCCCTATCAGTGAGTTTTTTATTCCCACTCTGTCCGGTCTTGTGAGCTTTGCATTGTGTGAGTTTTTAAAAATCAAAACTGACCTTGATTTTTCTCTTCTTTTTTTCCTGTGTGTTTTTGTTGCTGTTTGGTCTGCTATTTTCTTTTCTTTCTCTGCTATCTCCAGACAATCTGGGGAAGTTTGTTCTTAATAATTTGCAGAAACTTAGTTATTTTATTCAGGCAAGACCTTACTCAGGTAGACTTTGGCAGTCATCCCATTCAGAGGCAGGCACTTAGCCTCCAGTCATGCTGTCCCTGCCAACATTTGTACAAAATATTACCACACAAGCAAATGGGGAACTGATAATATCAAACAGAATTTGTAAGTTTTATGTAGGCTATATTATTCATTCTCTCTATACTAAAATGTTTGATATCTTGAATCTAAGAGTAAGCATTTGCTAATTGCCAGCTACTCAGCTGGCTGGTCCTTAATCTGGGACACTGCTGGTGTCTGATACCTTCTGGTGGCTGAAGGACTGCCATCAAGTCCTTTGAGCACATGCTTTGAAGTCTTGATATATTACCAGGGGCTAGTTAGGGCTACAAAGTGACCTTCTATGTTGAAAGGGAAAGCACTGGGTTTTGGAGCTACGCAAGGCTGTAGACATAGCAATATTAAAGGACACATACACAAATGTAAATTAAAAACAGGGAAATTAGAAGTTTTGGATGGCACTTACAGGAGGAATTTTTTCTTAGTATGAGCAAACATTTTCAGTTGACTCCACTTCTTTTTGACCTTACGTAGTTACTGACAGTGTCCTCACAGAGTTGCGTCTTCACCAGCTGAGGGAACATAATCTAATCGATGCTTTTTTCAAGCCACAGGAAATTGCTGTAGCTGAACAAATGCCTTACAAAGGATGCTCCAAGGTATAGAAAGAAGTTGAAGGAGACTTAGGAATGTTGTTGTAAATAGAAATGTTAAGATGCAGTTCCACAGCAGCGTAAGGTGGGCTAAATTCAGCGTAACGTATTCCCACCTTTCCTGCCAACTCTGCCTGTCTTTCCTCGGCACTGACTCCGGACTGGGCAGCCACACGGTTCAAGGGACCCACCCAGGTGAAAAGTAGCCTGCCACCTTCCCCACAGAAGGTCACTAGGTTTTAATTGGATCAGTTTGAATCATCTCACTGTTTGTTTGGACATGAGTACTGGTAGGAGCGAAGGGGTGGGAACGCAAGAGCAGAGCAAAGGTAGGCTTGACATAATCCAGCTTGGGCTGCTATGAAACTACCCATAGACTGGGTAAATACTAGTAAAATCAGATGGGCCTGTGAATATTTCCAGGCACTAGAATGAGATTGTCGATGCTATTAAACTGTTAAAATGCTCCCTGGCATGAATTTGACCTCTTCCAATTAACACTCTCCACAAACAATTTCTGGACACGATTTGGTTGCTAGAATGGTCCCAATAGGCAATTTGGAAGCACAAACTCAGGTCTGTCTGTGCCAGCTGGCCTCAATGCCCAGGAATGTTTCCAGGCATGTTGAGTTTAACTAGTATAGACCCATCCCTACTGCCACATCCTGCCCCAAGATTGCAGCTACCACCAGCCTGAAAAGGGAGCCCTGATCCTGCCAGTTCTCTTGGTGAGAGCAACCTAGTCCTTATCAGCTAACTTTGGTAGGATTTCAGACTGTAGAAAAAAGGGATACAGGTTTTCAGGCCAGCAACACAACTGATGAAATTGGGGTTTTATGCTGCACTGTGCAGAGTCTGTTGCAAACCCTTATGATAAGCGAGGGCTTGTCCTGAACAAATAATTTTCAAAACGGACAATAGCAGAGCATAAAATGATGGGAAGAGAAGAAATCTACAAATAAGTATTTTTATTTCCTTTTAATAAGGTTGTAAGAAATGCCTTCATTCCAGGTGGGGGCACGGGGGAAGAGATAGCAACAACTTGTTATATTGGTAGACTATTTGGCCACTTATTACAGAGAGTTAAAGCTGACGTGATTTTTTTTTCCAAGTCAGTTGCAGAACTGAGAATGTAATTATTCCTACTTCTACATATTAAAAAAAATCCACAACTGCAGCATTTCCTTTTCAATTTGCAATGTTAATAAAATAAATGTATCTTGAATTACTGAAGCCAGTTCCTCAATTATAATAAGTAATTGCTTTTTGGTTTTTTTCACAGTTGCCTTTACAAGTTTCCCTCCACATCAGGAAATCTGAAAAAATGGGATTTTTACATCTCTCCAGGTATACTCACTTGGCAATTGTAATGATCCATCTACCTAACACACTCCCTCAGGGAACAATTAAAGGCATTATTTTAGAGGAGCCTTTAAAGAGTTGCTGTACACATGAAATCCCACTCTCTTGGCTGGGTTGCTCTAGGACCCAGAGTGACTGGGATTGACAGAAATCTTCACCTGAATGAATTTTCCCCTTATACCTTATAAGGAGTCCAGGAAAACAAGGAAGTGATAACCACGTTCACGTTACTTTATGCACAGCTTGTTCTCTTTACCTGCCCAGGTAGCCCTTGTTTTCACTTTTACTCATGGTCTGTCCTGGTAGGGTTGAAGTTTCCTCGCAATCCAGTGTAGGTGACATCTGAAAACATACCCTCCAGGAATGTATGATTTTTACGACATTCTACCTTTATGCGGATGATAATTAACACGCTAATATTTTTTTGTCACGCAGCCAGCACTGAAAACGAATGGGGATTGAATTGCTTTGCCTCTGTTTCCTCTTTCTGCAAAGAAATAACTATGTGCAAGGTAAGGGTCAGGGGTAGGGAGATCCATTTCAAAACCATTTTTGCATTGTTTCTTGCTTGAAGTTGACACGAAATAGCTTTCTGTCTTCTGTATTTAATCATTCCTTTCTGTTTGATGACCTTTTTTTTTTTTTTACAGACTGCTGTAGGGCTATCCTGGAAATTCATCTAAGATCCATGTGGTTATTACATAGCACAACATGTATGAAAGATATGGGCGTTTGAGCAATTTTCATTATACTAATCACTGTTTGATCCGCTGAGAACCTTAATACTATACATGTGACTGAGTGTTTTGCTGGTACTCGCACAATAAATTAAAATCATATCAAGTATCTACAGACCTGAGTGAAGCAATTTTAAGTGTATAGAGTGAACATAAATCTGTTCTTTTAATATCCCTGATTATGTTGGAAATGTCTCACCTGCCCCATACCAGAAACACACGTTACACTTTATCAAGTTCACTGGAGAAAACAAGTAACATGTTCTCAGTGAACGCCATCCATAAAGCATGCAAAAGTAAGTATGTTAATTGTCAGCAATTGTGGGATTTTAATTTTTATTTGAGAGTTAATCTTCTACCAATAGAAATACTATTATGAAGGAATTCTATCAGTAATCCTAATTATGGCTAAACGTGTGCATTTTTCACCTCCGACATTCTCTAAATGACAAGATTCTTCATAAATTGAATGATTAAACACACTATTAATAGTCTTTTATCTTCTTGGATTAAAATTCAGGGACCTGTTCTCAGGAAAGTGCAGTGACTTGTGAAGATTGTTTGCTTTCCGGACCACACTGCGCTTGGTGTTTTCAAGAGGTAGAGTAAATGATACAAAAAAATTTCAAAGTAAGACTTGAAGTGTTTGTAATAGCTCTGAGTGATGAAGTATTGACTTAATTGGGTCAGCCTGTGGTTTTGTAATGCATGCAGTGCTTAGTGAAGTCTTCCTGGGGATCAAAAGTGGAATTCAATCTAGACTTTATTATTCATTGTTGTTTTTTAAAAAATCAACCTTTCTCATCTAAGGCAGAAATAAAAGTGTTATTAGAGGGGCTCAGGTCATCAGCCTCAGGGCTGAGTCACCCACAGCATTGATGATGAAGCACCAGACATCAAGTCAGAGACCAAACTGCATCTTACATACTACATGCCAAGCCAGACAGTGTAAACAGAAGGCGCTCCAGTCAGTTTGCACATACACGGTTAATCTGTGGTTGATTTTATGTATGATGACAGTGTCAGGTTTATAATTAGTATGATATACGTGTAAGTGTTTTGGCTAAAACACTGAGCTTAAAAAAAGTACATGGATTTGTTTCCTATATATCTGTTGCAGACTTTCTGTGTAACCCCGGGCAAGTCACTTAGCATCTCTGCTTTTAAAACTTTCCCTGGTAAATGATGCTAAATAATATCTCCCTATTTCGCAGTAAATATTCTAGGTCTTAGTTCATTAATGTTAGCAAGATAGTCAGCTATCACAATTAAAAACTTGCCAGATATAATAGAGAAATAAAATAAGTCTTTTTCATGATAGATTCTGATTTACACCTTTGCTGTTGAAAATATTATTTCTTGCTTTTCTGAATAGCAAAATGATACCTAAGATGGGACTAACATGCTGCTTTGTGAAGTAGCTGACAAAGACCAAACAGCACTTTTTTTTAAAATGTTTGCTAAAAATAATATAGCAGTTGGCAAAAAATGTTACCATGGGAAAAAACCCCACCCACAGTAGTGTGTTTGCAATAGTTTTTATGTTTGTACTTAACAACCAAAACAGGATTTTCTTGAAATGAAATTTGATCACATAATTTTGACTACTGCCATGTATTTTCAGAAAACAAAAATGAAACACAATTTATTGATTTTAAAAAAACACAACTGTGGAACTATTGAAAACTTTAGAGTAGTAAAAATTATTTTTTTCTTTGTTCATAGGCTCATTCACTTGCTTGCTAAAGAGCAACACATCAAGAGTGCAAAAGACATAGGAGCTTTAGTGTCAGAGTAAACACAAGTGCCTCCAAAGAAACCACTGTTTTCTGTGGGAGAAAACCACAACTTGTAATTGTATTCGAAATACGAGTTTGCCTCTTCACACATGTTTTGAAAAGCCAGCAACTAAAAGTGTGTAACTAAAGGAGATGATATGGATCTCCCTGTGAAAGTTTTATAATGATACATGGTCTTTATGCACACTGCATTTAAGAAGCAGTTGACGAGAGTTTTCCTGAGCTAAGACATCAGATTCAGTCTGAAGAATAACAAACCACTGTTCCCATCAGGTGTCTCAACATTGCTTCCACCAAAATGCATAAGATCCCTGATAACTTTCAGGCATGAAGGGTGACACTTTGGTGGAAAGAAGGGTCCCAGTTCTGGTTTTAATAGGTTTAAAGTAAATCTGGTTTGCTTTGGATGGAAAGTTTTTCAGTGACTGAATTCAGAGAATATTTGTGGCTTAATGGCTGAACCCCAGGTTGCTTGCCTAAATCCAGGAGAAAAGAGCAGCCCCATGGTATGGGCCCATGACCATCAGCCAGGAATCGAATGTTTCAGTGCTGGTTCTGCCAGGCATTGCCCAGGTTTTGGTTGAAAGGTCTTGCAGGTCAGAGCAGTTTCTAGTTCAGGAGGCAGCTGCCTGATTTTGAGGATCTAAACTCTAGACATAGCTCTAGGAAACGGTAATAAGGCACAGAAGCCTCTTTGTAAAAGTAACCATTAACTTCACTGCTACGTGGGGATAGTACTTACCCTGCATCAGTGTTGTGGAAAGGAATGCATATCAAGTGCTTTGAAATGAGTAACAAAAATAAACTGCAAGCTATCCAACTGATACTGATAGGCTTGTGATTTCCACTGGATGGGAGAAGGTCAAGTATGACACTGGGACAAACATAACCAGATAGATGTGGGCATGCCAGGAGCCCCACCAGCACTGGGGAGGGAGGCTTGTGGTGCTTGTTGGGCACCAGGCAGAGTAACAAGGAATTGCTACCTGCTTCAGTGAACACATTAAATGAGTGTTGAGGAGAAAGAATAGGTCAGAAAAAAGGAGTGAACACTGGGTACCGCACCATCAGTTTGTCACAAAATTGGTAGGAGTTCTTTATCCATGAGACCTCTTCTGTTGTTAAATGATATTATTCCATCAGCAGTTCAAAACTGTTTGTGAAAGACTGATGAATTTGTGGCATAATCCTGTAATAGAAAAACCAGGGGCTCACAGGGGCTTTGTGTTATCATTCCCAGTACTGTGAGAATCCAAATGCAGTGAGTGGCACAATTCCCATTCCCCAACAATAGAGCAGTTTCTCCCAGGATACCAAATCGGTGTAAGTTACATTAATTATACACCTGTGTGACATGATCCATGAAGGGCAAATTTAGATTTCTGTGCCTCCTAGATCTCTTTCTGCACTAGTTTGCACTAACTTGCACCTTTGTTTCTGTTCCCTGCATGGGATTGACCTTTCATCAGCCAGGTGCTGGTGGCTGGTCAGTAAATACGTTTAACTCGTTCCTTCCTTCTTCCATTTGCTTTAGAATTACACAGACTCGGCTGGAATTCATGGGAGGTGTGATACCCCAGAAAACCTTTTGTCAAAAGGATGCCAGTTGAATTTGATTGAATTTCCCATTTCAGAAGTAGAAATTCACAGAAACAAGCCCCTAACAGTAGTGACCCAGAAGAACAATTCTGATGTCACACAGATTTCTCCTCAAAAATTAACTCTCAGGCTGCGACCAGGTAAGTTGCTCAGTTCATAGATGTGGGGATTTTTTTTTTCAGCCAATATGGTATACTGAAGCTTCTCAGACTGAATGGTCTAAAAAAATCTTTATAGAATAAAGATTAAAAAACCTGTGTTGAGTCCAAAATTATTTGTTGGCTCATCAGATGAAAACTAGGTTTGACTGAGTTCAAAATACTTTCAGAAATGCTGGGTACATCATGAAAGTAAGGGTATATTTTTTTAGTTCATTTATTCTCTTGTCATTGAGGTGGCAGGGAGAGAAGGGAAACCCCTCATACCTCCCCATCCCTGCTCCTGTGCCTCTCCCCCGCAGGTCTGGCAAACAGCGTATCTCAGAGGCAGCATAAAATCTTGCTTTGAGGATTTACAAGGTACCAGTCACATTTATGGAAACACTCCAGACTTACTTTGAGATGTGAATTTTTCCTGGAGAAAATTTGGAATAAAGAAACGTAAGAGACACCCAGTGAGGGCATATCGTAGTGTTGGAACTGAGAATAAAACCTGTGTGTACACTCTGGTTTTCTTTAAATTTCTAAAGTACATGGTATGTCCCATAAGTGCTACCTTTAGTTTTAATTAGCTTCATATTTAAATTTTCTAAAGCTGCATACTGCTGAAGTGAATTTCTCATGTTTTTTCAAATTATAGCAATCAGTTGTAAATCTATGTTTATGGCTCTACTGAAGAATAGTTTAGAAAACAACCACTAGAACTGCTTTTAATTTTTCAGACCCCCATTTGAGATTTTTGTTGACAGAGAATTTTTGAAGTTATTTTGTTAATTCTACTGGTGATTTAAAATACTAGATAATTTTCACCATATATGTAAGTTTATGAAGAGATTGGCATTGGTCATAACTTCTGTGTAGAAGTGCTAATATGTATCCCATTTTCCCATGACCTTGATAGGACATGAAGAAACAATACAGATCAAGGTCCGCCAAACTGAAGATTATCCAATTGATCTCTATTACCTCATGGATCTTTCTGCCTCCATGGATGATGATCTGAATACAATCAAAGAACTGGGTTCAACTCTTTCTAAAGAAATGTCAAAACTGACAAGCAACTTCAGACTGGGGTTTGGATCTTTTGTTGAGAAACCAGTTTCACCATTTATCAAAACTACAGCTGCAGAAATAAACAACCCTTGCAGGTAGGCAGGAAAAATACATAAATCTGTTTGCACGCCAACATTAAGTCATAACACTAATCTTTAGGATAAAATCCAATTCCGCAGCCTCACTGGAACCTCTGCCCTCTTCCAGCTGTAAATGATTCAGGTTGAGAAACAAGATTTGTTTCTTTTAGTTTTGCACTCTGATCATTATTCTGTTAAGCATTATGTTATTTGGAGAGAGGAATCTGGGAGCGATTCTGTTTTTTAGCTTTTGCTGCTAGCTACAAATGTGCTTAATGGGTTAACAAACAGGTATGCATAATAATAACGTATTTTTCTTTAATTTGCTAGATTATGCATATATATAAGAATTTTATGACATTGCTATACTAAGCAGATGCAAACTCAAACCCAACACAGAACAGCAATTTCATTTACCAATCAGTGTTGTTTTCCTGTTGTTTTTTTTTTCCCTTAAGGTCTAGCAGTATCCCCCAAACCCAGGCTCCCTAGCCCTTTCCTAACCCACGTGGAGGAGAAGCTGTGCTCTGCAGCCTGAAGCAGGACTGCAGCAGCTTGGTGGTGCTCTCTGAATGTCATTAAGGGACTACAGATCTTAATGTGCTTCTGAGTACGAAAACAAGGCACAGCAGGGAGCAGGGCAAGGACTGCATGTTGTTAACCGGCTGAATTACTCTGCCCTAGGAGGCATTTCCCAGGCTTTACGCAGACCTGTTTGCATTGCCCACTTCACTGGATGCTCTTTGATTATCTTCTATTTTTCACTACATCTCTCTCAGACACAGAAGAGAGATACATGACCAAAACCGAATCCAGGCAGGCCTGCAAAGTAGCCATTGTAGTGATTTTTCATTCTGTATTATCCATAAGCTGTCTCACTTTTCTTGTAGAAGTGTACCATACGAGTGCTTACCCACCTTTGGATACAAACATGTTTTGCCACTAACAAATGATGCTGAAAAATTCAATGAAATTGTGAAAGGACAGCGAATCTCTGCTAATATAGACACTCCAGAGGGAGGATTTGATGCAATTATGCAGGCAGCTGTTTGCAAGGTAATTGAAACTTCTAGGTATAATACTAATTATTCTCTATATTTACCACTTCTAGTATTATATGGTTGTATTTCAAAGCAGCAGATCATTATTTTTCAAGATTTTTTTAATGCAGTCCAAGAGCCTCATTAGCTTTGTGTGAAAATACTTTTGGCTATATCAAGTAAAACATGCATATTGCAATATTTCAGTGTTTCTTCTAATTGCCAGGGATAAAAAACCCCAACTGTATAATTACTGGGTCTGTTTTCTTGATTGTTTTTTCTTTAAATATTTTTTATTAACTATGTTTAGAGTAGTAAGCAGATTGACATGAACATGGCCAGCTCATGTTATTAAACACGGGAATGGGGAGACCAAATGTTAGCTGAAGACAATGGAATGAACATAATCTCTTAAGAGATGTTGTGAAGTTTCCCCTTGAAAATTATTCCCTTCATTTATTTTGAGGTGCTGTTCTCCAAATCTTTTGCTGCTTTTCTATGCTGTAAGTGCAATACAGCCTGCTAAACTAATGTATTTTAAATGACAGGAAAAAATTGGATGGAGGAATGATTCTCTACATTTGCTGGTGTTTGTGAGTGATGCGGATTCCCATCTTGGGATGGACAGTAAACTGGCAGGGATTGTTATTCCTAATGATGGGAACTGTCATTTGGACCACAATAATGAATACTCCATGTCAACCGTTCTGGTAATTCACTATATATTTTGTACAACACTCGCATTCTGGAAATATAAAGACTAACATGAGCAACTTAGAAAAATAATGAAAGTATACCTTTATCACTGAAGTGTGTAAATGTTGGGGAATCCAGATATTTCATGTAATCTATTTTATTTGTAATTGCACATTTCCGTGAAAAGAGAACAGTGTGTTGGTATGGAGTTAGGACAAATAATAACTAGGAAAAAAGAAAGCACAAATCTTATTCCTACTAACCAGGAAAACACATAGAACAGGACTGACTAGTATTTCCTTCCTTTCCCTGTAAGGGTGTGAATTCATGAGGAATTCAGGAATTTGTAGGACACTGTTCGTGTACGAGAACCTACTAGCTTAAGATTCAGTGTTCAAAAATACTGAATATATACACTATGGTGTTCAGTGTAGGACAAATACCCAGTTGCTCTGATGCAGTGTTATTCTTTGGGTTATATATATATCACAGATGCTACTGAGCCAAGTGTCCCAGTATGGAGCTTGGCACTGTACTTTTCTCAGAGGGGTTTCCTTAAAAACAACATGAGGAAATTATATACATTATCTTTTATTTTGTATATATGTAGTGCCTAATTATAGTTTATACTATACAGAGAACACAGTTTTAATTATGATCATTTGAATGTGTTTCATGGGAGATAATTAGCAACTGGTTGCACACGAGAAATGGATTGATATGGCTCTCTTCTGTTTGCTTGCAGGAGTATCCCACAATTGGACAATTAATTGACAAACTTGTGCAAAACAATGTTCTATTAATTTTTGCTGTAACGAATGAGCAAGTTCACATATATGAGGTGAGCAAACTAAAATGTTCAGTTCACCATTATTTGTTTTAAAGTTCACAACTTCTCACAGCTGATACAGTAATTCTAGTACTAAGGGCTGAATTCTGCAAGATATTTAGGTAATGAAAATAGCTAGGAAATTCTATATCAGAGGAAGTCCTTTTACTTAGGAGGTGCTTCTTCATGTATTGATTTTGATGTTCTCAGATAGCTCTTAAATTGGGTTTCAAGTTGAATCACATTAATTTTTTAAGTCAAGGATTGTCAAACTAAGCATTGCTAAACTATTCAGTGTAATCACTATGATTAGATTAGCTTTTTTGTATTTTATAAGGCTAGAGAAGGACAGTTGAGCCTTTTCTTACTTTTCTAAGACAAGAATACATTCTGAAAAATATAGTTGTCTTCATGCTCAACTCATGAGTTTTTTTCAGCTGACCTGAGAGTTTTATTCATTTTTCTTTGTTTCTGTGTCTCTTTCCAATGAGACAAATAGGAAACTAGCAACAAGATTAAAAATACAAATCATAATGGACAAAGTTTGCTTCCCTCCTGTATTGTTCCTCATGTCTACTGAGGGAAACCACTTCATTACAGGAATCTTTGACATTAGGACTTGCAGATCCTGTTCTGTGAAGTAATTTTCTGCTCTGTGAAGTCACACCATGGGAAATGCGTGCCAGGAGAGAGGGGAGAGCAGAGGAGCAGTGGTTATGGATATGCAAAATCCATATTTTTAATAAATTGAGTATCATTCATACCTGCAGCTCCATCAGTCATCTGTGCAGGCACCTGTTTTCAGCATCCACGTATAAAAGCCCTCCTGAAGCCCCGTGCTGCTTTTGGCCTGTTGAATATTCCAGCTGTGAGCTGAGGCAAAGCCACCAATGGCTGCTTAACTGCTTTTTGTAGTGAACATGAGCAAAGCCCTCTAAGATAAAATAAGAAGGATATTGGCAATTCTTACGTCCTTTTCTGTCCAGTCCTGCTGCTGGGAAGAAATCTTCACATACAAAAAGAAATTCTGGATAAGAATTCGGTGAGGATAATAAGAGGTTCTTCAGCCTAAGCTTGGCTGCCTGGCCATATACTGCTGCATGAAGGGGAGACAAGGGGAGAGAAATTGTGCCTCCAAATTTATTTGGGTTGGTTGAGACAGAGTCAATAAGGGTGATCCTGCTGATACAATAAGCTTGGCTTTCCAAAGGAAAAACCTTCACACAAGATTCCTCATTAAAAGCCAAAAGTAAAAGAATGAGAAGAAAGGCACTCCTCTGGTGTGATAACCACATGGAAAATAGGAAAGAAATAGTGGGGAAAAAGGTCCTATGTTACAGCAGAGAGACCAGGTGGGTCCTTGAGGTACTCACCAGTATGATGGTTTTCTATTTCTATCCTCTGAGGAACTCAGGGAAGACACCCAGTGCTTCTGCAACTGATTCCAGTTGTAGAGGTGTCTCCAGTAAGACTAATACTCCAGGTGTTTGACAAAAGTTACAAGAGTCACATCCTTCATAAGCTGATCCTCAGCTTATAGTCTTGACAAGGGAGGAAACACTGCACCGTGGAGCACTGACTTCATGGCTTTTTAGACTGTATAGAATACTGAGCTGAAGCATGAAAATTTAGACCACTAGTAGAAGTCAATCACTTACAAATGCAGTGGAATGCTATAGTCATAGCACAGATTAGTTAAAAAGCTTTTACTAAATCTTATTATTGCTCAACAATTTCTTAATAGGGGCCCAATTAATGACAAATGAAATCTTTTCCCTGATTTTAATAGCAGTTGCATAAATAAGGGCTGTTCTAGGAGGTAGTTTGGAAGTATCTCTTTGATTTACAGAGCCTTATTTTGTCCAAAGAAACTTTTCTCTTACTGATGGCATTATATTTTCCCTTTGAAATTCCTGGTGGTCACCCTCGGAGTTGGCCAACAGTGTTCTTATCAGGGGGGTTCTATTTCAGTATCCCTGTGTCAGTGTTATACCAGTATCAAAGGTATCAAGTGGCACCCTTTGTTCACTGGGAACACTAAATGAAGATTCACAGCTAACAAAAAATGCAAGCCATTGGTAACCCAACAGGGGGAATGGTTTGTTCTTGTTACTTTCTTTGTTAGGAAAAAAGTGCGGCTATCTTCTGTCTTGTAGGGTACATAGTAATACCATTCAATATATTCTATCTGCTGCTTTCATCTTTTAATACTGCTTTCTGTCACTTATGTGGATAGGTATAGTTGTTATGGTCTGCTTTCTGTCCTGTAGGTGATGTGGAAAATCAGTCAAAGCAAGTACAAAAATCATATACAAGTCTCACAGTGCCGTTTTTCCACACTACAGTATACTTTCAAAGGTATACGTAGGACCTGCAAACAGGACAATAATGTCATGTTTTCATCTGCGTGATTCAAATTTGTGATATAAATGTAAATAACCAGGTATCCATGCTTAAGAATGTAAAAAGAACAAAGCAAGACAATGAGAGTTATTCTTGTGTTAAGGCCACTGCTCAGGTAGCCTGGAAGAGCTGGGAGAGGACCCTAAACTGGCACTTGAGCATCACCATTAAACCACTCTTGTCTTGGTGGTTTACTTCTTTTTAAAAGCCTCAGTAATGGAGATTCTGCAATCTCCTTCAGAAAACCCTCCCAAACATAATTATCCTTTGAGGTGGAAAGCCTCTCCCCAAATATCTCATCTCAAATCTACTTGAACTCAGCATCTAATTATATCAGACCCCAAAATTGACCATTGCTATTTATAATTCAGTTCTTAGGGACAAACGTACATTAAAATGACTGTGAGGACTTAGGAAGCACCTCTTTAAATAGACTTGATAGATTCTATTACTCTTAAGTGCAGTGTTCAGACAGTCAAATATATATTTTATATTTCTAGCCCTGTATAATCCCCAACAATTTAGCCCAAAATAATTCAGTCATTTAATATTCTTGATTCTCTTCAACTGAATTTTCATTTTATCCACTTACGTGTATGTCTATTACTATCTAACACAAATATTACTGGCTGGGGAAAAACCACGGCACACAAGCACAGAATACATATGCTTGTAACATAGCTGGTGTTAGTTTTGATCCTTGCATGCAACCAAAGAGCTACTGCACAGCAGTCTAAAAGAGGGGGAAAGTTTACGTCTGGTGCTCTCCCTGACCACAAGAACTTTAAAAGCAGTCACGTGGAAACATTTGTAAGACCACTCAAAATTAAATGCAAGAGAGGGGCGGAAGTTCCTTACACGGAGCCCTGATAATCTGAGATTATTTATAAAAAGGACTATTTTTTCTCCCCCCAAAAGGTCTTTTAAAATATATTCATATATGTCTAACTTTTTGGATCATTAGTCTCAGCTGACTTTTACCAAAGCAGCACGGAATGTTTTTATTCTAGAAAAGCTATTCACTCAAAAAGCGTCTATGAATATTGCAATAAGAATGATATTTTGACAAACTGTGTAAATCCTATTTTGGTGTAAAAGAAAACACCAATCTCTAAGATTTCATGAAGTAGTTGTTATTATTGTTGATATTATTTTTTTTCAAGCAGAATTCTTTAAAAATTTATTCAAACTTAGGTAAAGGAAAAGTATCCCTCTTTAATCCTGACTAGGCAGCACTTCTTTTGAAACAGAAATTATTCTTTCTTGAACAAATTATTTCTTTTTATATCACAGGAGAATACAGCTTGAAAATTGGGTTTTTCAGACTGCATTTCACTGCTGAAAATTGAACTAAAAATACTCCAGTCTCCACATTTCTACAGAATTTCAAATTATTTTTATAAATTTGGCATGATAGACTATTTATGATGAAAATTCTTCTATCATTTACACTGCTAAAAGTTAGATATAACCTCACTGAACTCATATAATTGTCAAATTTCACTAACATGAATCAGAGTATCTCTATAAAATGGCAGTTTACCTTTTAATGAATATTTGCTAAAAGACTAAATTCCATGACATCCTTTGGATGTTTTACAATAGTAGCACTCAAAAAGCACCAGTCTGCCTCACCCTGTTAATGGTTAAACAGAAATATTTGCTAAAAGGTAGGGTTTAACCAATGGACTGGAGATTCACACTTAGACAGGGCTTGCAACCTCATCCTTGTATCACCATGCAGAAAATTCTTGTTCAAAGAGGAAAGATAAAACAAAGTCTTCGGAACAGTATATCCCTGCTGTTTGTTTTGCATACCACAGATTAAAGGGTGCTATACTTTAAATTCCAGGTTTATCATCTTTTCTTATAATTATCTCCCGAAAGGTCCACGTGTACAAAATGCAGTTTCAATATTCTAAGAATCCTTGAGAAAGCACTAATCGCAGGAGGAGTCAGGAATGCAGAGTCACCAGCTGTAACATAAAATGCAGTTAATCCCACTGATTTACAATAGCACTTTAGAAATCTAATGAATGATAAGTATTCCATGCATAATATATAAAGTTATCACAGGGCTTTTGGAGATGTGAAGTATAAGAGGGATATAAGGGTATCAAATTATCCATGTTTATTAATAGCTCTCTGGCATTTTTTTAAATTAAGATAACAGCATTGATATGATAAACCGCAGAAGAAAATGAATGCTATAATGTGTTTTTTTAATGATGAACACTTAATATTTTCCAAAGGCATGGGTACAAGCAAGAGAAGTTCATGTAGTTAACAATCAGGCAAGATAAATTTTAATTAAGCATCTTTAAAATCTAGCTGCTAGATGTCATGTTAGTCTCAAAATGCAATTTAATGCAAAAAGAAAAATTGTCACTGAAATAAATCATTAAATGGGCACTATATTATTAACATAAAATCAACATACAATCAATCATAGCCACAGACCACTGGGATACATGTGGGGTGTTACATCAAACATAAACCAGCAGCAGTTTTTTAAGGGCCTTTGTTCAAAGGTCTTGAAGCACTTAGTTTAAACTTCTTAACTTCTGTTCCCTCGCTAATCAGAACTCAAAATGCTCAGTTGCTACTGCTGTTATCGAATGTAGGGTCTAAGACTCTCAAGTAGTACAGCAACAGTAGAGCAGCTGAATCTGGTTTTGGTTATTTTTATTAGAGAAAAACACAACTGTTGAGAGAATATATCTTCCTTCTAAATTTGAAAAATTAGTGCTGAAAAATACTATAGTATCAAACTTCCAAGCACGCAGAGGTGATTTAGCAATATATGTCCCATTAGTTATCAGTGAAATTAGCACTTTTCATAGGACTTTTTCAATAAGATGTATGTTATTGTGTCTGCAAGGGTCCTTAAAATTGTCACTATTATTTATTTCAGTTGGCTTCAATATATTTTGGTTTTTTCCAGATGGTAGCTCCTTGTCACCTAGTCTTTTTCTTTGCACTTTAAATTCCTTTTATACTTTCAGAACTATGCAAAGCTTATTCCTGGAGCTACTGTTGGACGACTACAGAAGGATTCTGGAAATATCCTCCAGTTGATCATTGCTGCTTATCAGGTAAGATGGTTATAATGTGTTTTCTTCCTGCATGTCTGTATTTCCAGAATTAGATTGCAATTTGGTAAAAACAAGTGTCTTTGATTCTCTTGATGCACTGAGTACAAGAACAGCATTTTTTGTGCTTAGGTGCTGACCTTAACAGGAAAAGTTTTGTTCCCTCTGAGGGTTAAGTGAGCACAGAAACAAAATTCCTATAACCTTCTGTCATTCCTTAGTGCTGCTGGAATGCTAAATTCACAGCAGTGTCTCATCTGTCTTGCCTTCTTCATAGTCCTGTATTTCACACCTACTCTTAAGCCTTCTTTAATATAGGTATTCAGGTCTCCCAGTTCAATACGTCGACAGGGACTCAACTCTCTTCCCATCAGTAGCTGTCACCACAGCAGATGTACAATTGCTCTGCAGGAATATCTGGGGGGAAAAGCACTGTCCTGTGCTCTGTGCTCTTCTCTGCTTTAGCAATTTGTTGCTGCCCCTGTGAGGCTGTTCTGAGGTTTTTAATAAGCAGAACACAGGAGCCAAAATGGGTTTGTTTAGATAATACCAAGACTTGAATGTGTTTGTTTAGATAATACCAGGAAATACTGTAAAGATGATGGGAACATAAACACAGTGCTGCTCTTCAGAGATTTGTTTGTAAAATGCATCCTGGCTGCCTGGTTCTCTTCTGCCAGGGGAATGTTTTTAGACAGCTTTACATGTCTTTACACAGATATATTAGTTTACATATATGCTAATATACCCTAGATTTCTCTCTTCCATCTCAGCCCCTTTTTATTAAAAACCTGCTTTACCAGTTGGCTACAATGCCAAATAACTCTTTGCAAATAGCTTCTGTTTCTGTTTTCATGTTTTATTTTTTTTTCTGCTCTTTCTCCTATCACCTGAATGAGATGATCATCATTATGCCCAAAATTATTTTGGTCTTGATGATAGGAAGGCAAATAAAATTCTTCTAACTCTTATAACTCTTATAAAAGCAATACAATTGGTGAGTTATGATTTTTTAAATGAAATACAAAATACCAGAAGATTCTCTGCCCTATGGAAAATTAAATAAGCAAAGAACTTTAAGGTTAATCTTTGGAGTCTACAAATTGTAATAAATATGGGGGAAATCTTTACATGAGCAAAGCTATTGCTGAACATCCAGTGGCACCAGGATATCAGTTCTGGAGTCCTGCGTGTTGTTAGCCACATCTGGTTCCTATCAGGATTTCTTGAGGCCAGCACTCTAACATATAGACAGAGGTTCCTGCATTTAGCAGCTGAAATACCATTTTGTTGTCCAGTAAGTAATGGAAAAAACATAAAATAATTGTCCCAGTGCTGTGTCCTGGTGCCTTTGCTGTAACATTGTGTTAAGTGCAGAACGGTGCTTCCTCTAATTGCCTTGTCGTGGCACCTTCTGCCTTGCTGGAACATTGGAAAGGGGGAGAGTGCATCCTTGCCTCTTCCCCTTAGTGTCTGCTTATGTACCTATTGTCCATGATCTTTTTTTTCTACTCTCCTTTTTGAACCTGCTGTTTTCAGTCTCCATTGCCTTCTGTGGCAAAAAGGAGTTCAGCTGCACGGTGTCAAGATACGTTTTTCTTTTTTCCCATTTTAAACTACTCCCTATACTTTAAAGTTTCACTGAGTGCACCTTAGTTCTGGTGTTGCAGGGTTTGCTGAATAACAGCTCTGCATTCACCTTATCTTCATGTTTTCATGATTTCGCAATATTTTATGACTGAGACACCTTCTACCCCCCAATCTTCTCTCCAAATTGGACAACCCCAGCCTTTTAAGTCTCTCCTTGGCTGCTCTATCCACTTGGTAACTTTAGCTGACCTTCTCTTTACGGTCCTTGACTCCAGTGAGTCCTTCCTGAGATGTGGAGTCCAGAAGAGCTTGTGGCATGCAAGACGGGGCACGCTAAGGTTTATGCAGAGGCAAAATGATGCCCTCTGCCCTGTTCTCAGCATCCTTGCTTGTGCCCCCCAGATCATTGTTGGCTTTTTAGCTGCTGCATGCTTTGAGCAGATCTGACTCATGCTTTGATCATGATCTTTGGTCAGAGCTGACCTTGGTGCAGCTCCCAAGTTGTTTTGGCTGGTCCTGGTTTGATCCGTTCTGTGGGCAGGGATTGAAGAGGGCTCTGAGCTCGGCGCCCGCTCCCATCCTGCAGGAGCAGGAAGGCGGCCGCAGGAGCACTGCTCCTGCCTTCGGGCCATAACTTGTCGTGTCCTCGTTCAGGTACAGCATGTCTGTACCACGCGCCAGAGTTGCTCATAGGTTCTGAAAATCCCACATATATTTCAAGGTGTACAAAGAGTACAGGTAGCAACATGTCACACTCAAAATTTCCCGGAACCTGTTTTATTACACTTAACCTTAAAGGTTAACAATCTTGTTGCTTCATGATTGAAAATCTCCCAAGCAGGAAACACTGAAAACCACCTTATTTAACATAAGTGAAGACATCTGAACTTTTTTGGACTGGGAAGGTGGAAATGAGGGTAGACCTACAGTTAAAAATCACGTGTGAAACAGAAGATCTAATTCCATGATTGTCACAGACTTTTCATGATACTCTCAGCAGTGTAATTCAATGCCCAGTGTCTTTGTTTCTTTACCCACAAAAAAGGAATAAAAAACTATTTGCCCTCCCAAGAGTAGAGTTAGGCTAAATCTTTTAACGCTTTTAAAGTGCTTTTGAATTTTTGCTTGCTGGACAAACACAAGGTTTGCTAATACCATTCACCATGTGTTGATATCTAAAAGCTTCAGAATGGAAGTAAGCAAGTTAAGAAAGTCTGAGCTGTCAAAATATTTGTTACAAGGAGTTCCTGTGTTCTTTCCAAGTATGACTCATTTTCTTCTGTAAGCATATTTCTGCCTGCTTTGTTTAACATTGAATTCTGCATAACTTTGTACTGCAGAGCTGTAGGCTGAAATGCATTGTGATAGACATCAGGCCATTTGATTAAAGTCATTCCAGGATTTTAAAATTTCAGAAAAATTCCACTCTTTTTTTTTTTTCAGTGCTTGGTCCTTTCACTTACAGGAAAATAAGAATAAAGAAATAATGTATTAAAAGAGGACAGGTAACACAAGGGAACCACAAATATTTCTCTGTGAATGGCTTAAAGGTCACTAAACTGTCCACTATTTGTCCCCAAACCATGGCCTGGCAGCTTAGTAGATTTAAAATACCATTAAAGTCCTCACAGACATGAAGATCTAAGAAACTGGAGTTTGTTACAATTTCTGCGTTCATTTTCAGTGGCGTAAGGTGCATATTATGTCCTCTCACAACAGCAAGGCATGTTCAAATGGCCCAGTACGGACACCAGGATTCAAAGTAGTATGACTTGCTGTTCAGCAGCATTTGATTTTCTCTCACAGTTGCACTCTATTTGAACCTCGTAGTTTTGAAGCTGGTGGAAGGAGGACTACTTGGTGATATTTACTGTAATATTAGCACATACCAACATTCACAGTTTTATCTATATTCGGTCCTTTTGTGAGAGCCCAGCTATTAGCTGTTATCTAAGACTATCTGCATTCTTTCAATAGCAACATAAGCACCTAACTCTAAAACAAATGTGAAGGGAAAATTGGACATATCCAGAGCTACGAACATTACTAACCTGATGCCCAGGGCACAGTTGTACTGCTCTGGCTGCGTGCTGGAAAGAGCTCTGGGTTTTACATGAATATGTCTCGCACGACATGTGTTGCTTTGGTTTACTGACATGGTTTTCTAAATGAAAAGACGATACACACACACACACACACCCAAACACAACCCTAAAGACAAATTTCCAGGGAATCCAGGACATGTACAAAGGGCAAGGAGCTGTTCTGTATGCAGGTTTATACCTATTCTACTTTTAGTTTTTTTACCCCGCCAGACCTTTACTCCAGTGAGTCATCCTGATGCCTTTACTAGAATGACTCACTGAAGTAAGGTCAGCAAGCTCCTCATGCTCTGATTGAAGTGCAGGGGGTATTTTGTAAAGCAATTAAGCTCAAAAGAGCACAAAGCCAAGTCAGTGAGACTTTTGTTCAGTAATTGCTAAAGTACTTTTGAAAAATTTCCATCTACCAGATCCACAGTCCAATGAAGTAATAGGGAATTTCCCCATGGTCTGCCATAGGCTTTGGATTAAGCCCAAGTTGTGTAAGTAAAGTTGCTATAAAATATTTTAGAGAGTTAAATATAAAAACCTGGTATGAGAGAGTTCAGTAAGTAAGTTTTTCATTTAAGAAATGAAAGTTTGATTGAACAAATCGATTTAAGAAATGAGAACATTGTTGAATACAACTTGAAATAGCACCAGCAGCTCATGAAGCAGGAATTTCCATCGGGAGAAGAAAGGAAGGGAGCAAGCTCCCCAGCTGCAGGAGCTCACCATGAGGCTCAACTCTGTCTCTGGCCCTGGAAGCATCGGGCTAACTCATGGAGGCCCTGCACTGAGGCAAAACTGAGCTCAGAGCCTGCCCTGCCATGAGGGAGGTTGTGAGGTTTGATTCTACCAGGAGAGATAAAGAGGGAGCAATATTGACATAGGTTGGCTAATCAGGAAAAGCCCGGTGCAAGCAATGCAATCAGGGACACAAATCTGTTCCTCAGTGAGACCAGAGCTAAAGGAAAACCTCTATCAGTCAGCAGAGCACTTAGTAATGAAAGATGATTTAATAAAACATTGAATTTATTCTCCTGCAAGGGCAGGAAATAAGCCCCGTGATAGCGGATATTAAACTGATACCACCGTTGCTTTCCACTGAAAGACAGTTCTGTCGGCACTGGCTTTGTTTCGCTCATTCCCCATTTTTCTTGCAATAGAGAAGTCTGTAAATAAAGTGCCAAACTCATGAATTTACTGCTGTGTAAGTCGGGATAAGTTACAGTCCATGTTGCACAGACATGGAGCACTAGCAGCATTTGGCAGTGTTATTTTATTGCTCCATTCATCTCACGCCTTTTTCCTTTAAGGAGCTGAGGTCTGAGGTGGAGCTGGAGATCTTGGGAGAGACAGAAGGGCTCAATCTCTCTTTCACAGCCATCTGTAACAATGGGACCTTTTTTCCACATCAGAAGAAATGCTCTCATGTGAAAGTGGGAGACACAGTAAGTAAAGAACAAATTCTCAAAAGACATGAAGTCCAGAGAATTTAGGACCCCAAGGTAGAGAGTTTGCTCTTTAATAAATAATCTTCCTCCAAACAAGTTACAAAAAAGTCGGCAGTATCTATGACCCTCTTGTTCTGTCCTCTGCACACGCTTCCAGAGCACCCTGCAGAGCTACGTGTGCTGCAGCTCTGAACAGCCACCTTTTTTTCTTCCAGGTCTCTTTCAATGTGACTGTAAGTCTCTCCTCTTGTGAAAAAAACAGAAGGCATATTGTGATAAAACCAGTGGGGCTCAGTGACACGCTGGAAATGGAAATTCATCCTCAGTGCAACTGTAACTGTCAGGCAAAGGCCGAGATGAACAGCCCAAAATGCAACAAAGGGAAAGGATTGTTCGAGTGTGGGGTGTGCGTCTGCAGCCCCGGGTATGTGGGGCCACACTGCGAATGCGACGAGAGCTCCCTCGGCACCAGCTCCTGCAAGGGCTCGGCAGAGCAGAGCTCCTGCAGCGGGAGAGGCGACTGCTACTGCGGGCAGTGCGTTTGCCACCCATCCCTGTACGGAAAAGTGTATGGGCCGCGCTGTGAATGCGATGACTTCTCATGTGTGAGACACAGAGGGCTCCAGTGTGGAGGTACAGTCCCTTGATGCTGTTTTTAGCAGCTGCATTTTAGAGCTTTATTATCTCACTCTTAGCTATGAGCTTGTGAATCTGTATTTTCGTCTTATATTCAGTTGCAATCAGTTCTGTATAGTGTTATTTACTATTTCTGAATGATCTTTAGACTTAAAACAAGAAACAATTTTTAACCCTGTTTGCAAATTTAAAAATGAGACACCCTTAACCACTCCATAGCTAGTCTAAGTTGGCATGGCTTTATTGGAGCATGCCAGCTACCATCACACTGGGTCAGACTTTTAACGGCTGTACATGATTGTAGCTCCAAGGAAGTATAGGTAAGTACATCGACATACATCAGTGTTAGTCAGCATACGATTTCACTCTGACATAATTACCAAAGCATAGCAATCTTAATTAATTAATCACTTTCAGGATAATTCTGATATTTTTATAATTTTAACCCAGTAACCTCAATGATTCTTGGTTTATCTTAGTAAGATACAATCAGAATTTGAGAACTTGTATTTATAATTTTTTTTATGGGCTATACCATTTTAAATCAGAAGTGATTCTATTGAAACAATGGGAATAGCATTAAACTGGCAGGAACCAGCAATGAGATTGTGCTGAACAGATAGGCTGAAATTACGCTGCTATTAATGAAAAGAGGATTTACCCATTAGGTTGTGCACTGTCAGGAGATAAGATCTGTGTGGGGGGCTCCAGTGAAGAGAATGGAGCTGCACTGGCTTACAGCCAGTCTAAGCAAAAATTTGATCCCCTGGCTTAAAACTGCAAATGCCGGGGGAGGAAGAAAGATGTTTAAGAGTGAGAAGAGTTGGAGAGGGGAAAATATCTGCTATTAAGGAGAATGATTTTAAAGGCCATCATTCAGATTCTTATTAAGAAACTGATCTGAAGCATAACAAATATTTTTCCAGGCAATGGTGACTGTGATTGTGGAGAATGCGCATGCCACAGTGGATGGACTGGTGAATACTGTAATTGCACAACTGACACCAGCGCCTGCATTGCTGAGGATGGGACACTGTGCAGTGGGAGAGGCGAATGCATCTGTGGGTCGTGTGCTTGCACTCATCTGGGGGCTTCAGGCCAAATGTGTGAAAAATGCCCTCTCTGTGGTGACCCTTGCACTTCCAGGCGGTAATGTGCTGGTTTTACATCTCTGATGTTTGTATCATCCAGGTATCTATTTCCTATACTGCCTCAGCAGCATGCTTACTGCTGCTACTGTAAATTAGATTTACAGACCAGAACCCAAGAGCTTCTTTGCCCTTTGAGATGGGTAGTCGTAACTCATACAGCAACCATTTATTAGCATTACTCTTGTAAAAAAGGACTTTATGGAAAACAATCACCTTCAAGCAGCACAAGTAGCACATCACACTTCCACTGCTGCCCCTGTCTGTACAACTAATCAGAATGGTGGCCTTATATGATAACATCAGACAAAAACAGATGAACCTCCTTCCAGTCCACAGTACAGAAAGAAAACATCCCAGCATAGCTGCTGCAGCAAAATTGAGGACTCACAGAAAAATTTGGCATTTGTATTACTGTTCTCATGCATATGAATTAATAAGGTCATGCTCTCTGCTCAAGCTTTACACATATGCAAATTCATAGTCCAAATTCAGTTAAGCTTGGCTGAATTAAAGAGGCCCAACTATGATAAACTAGGTCATAGTCTGAGGATGAAATCAGTGGGTAGCTGTATGTCATGTGTAAGTTGATGATAAATTGATTGTAAATGGTGAAGTGTCTTCTGTTCACTGAGCATACAAAATTTATGTAGCTTTCCTGCTGTGATGCATGGTGTGTGCTATGCTGCATGATAGAAAAAGCAACAAAAAATTTGTGTGACATAAAGCTGACCACTCTAAGTACACCCATGCTTCTGCTTGTATTATGTGAATTCTTGTAGGGCTAAAGTCAGTCCAAAATGAGCAGTATTCAGTAGAAATTTAAGCTAGAAGTTGAATTAGACTTCATAGAATACTGTTATTAATGACCCTGGTTTTGCTTGCTGAGTGCCGAGTCAGTGTAAGTTGCATTAATGTTTCATGACGATGTCATGTCTACTTATTTAGAGTTGAGGCCCATTTCTCTTCCATACCAGCTCTCTGCCACTGTATTTTCATGCCTGCCGTTGCAGTCTACACTATATCTGAGATGAGAAGCTATTATATGGCATGTGATTAAATTGTCATTTATGTTAGTGCTAAATTTGACCTACGAAAGTGAGCCTATCAGTTTGTTCAAAGCTTTAAGTAAAGAGCACTTCTGCATGCAACTGTTCTAAACACAAAGGACAATGCTGCTGCTTTGACAATTTGGCAGAGAATAAGAAATATAAAGTTACACGATGGGCATTACATTAGCCTATTTAAACATGTATATTGTATGCAGTGTTAGATCTTTTCTCTCTGTTTCAGTGTCTTCCCTTGCTGAACCGCAGGGCAGGGAAAGCCAAAAGAGAGAGAACATTGGGAATACCTGGGTAGGGTAACTGAGAGCTGAAAGACCAGGTCAGAGGGGATGGAGATCAATGGCTAGGCAGCTGAGAAAAAGAGTGGTAGTATGAGAAACATGGCAAATATGACAGAACACCAACAACACTGAATTTGTCTCCATGAGATAGAGGCTATCCCATTACCCACTTTCTTTTACTATTCGTCATCTCCAGAGCAAGTGATAAGGTCATCTCCATTCCGTGAAGATAATCTCAGCAGCCTCAGCATATTCCCATGGACATATGAAACTCCATGCAACAGGAGATGGCCAGTTTTGGGGGGATGTTTTGTTGCAGTTCTTCTCTTTTCTTTTCTTTAAGCAGTCGGTGCTTCAGGCTGCTTCTCAGAGTCTCAGCTCCTCAATCTGGATGAAACTATTTGTGAAGAAACAGCAAGATACATTTTGCATCAAAAATGTTCATATATGATTTCTGCTCATTGTTTCCTTTTTCCATGAATAAATTCTGGATTTATTAAAATCCTCATTAACTTTCTGGGAATATTTTCAGAGACTTCTAAAGGAATTGGTTTAGACTGTGTTTTTAAATAATATTTCAGTCATTCCACCACTAAATAAAGTAAATAATTTTCCAATAAATTGCATTAATATAATTAGGATCTAAGTAAGTAATTCCTGAGACAAGTAATCACATTCAAGAAACATCTGTTGAGACACCTGAATAGTGTTTTAATACATTATTCAATAGACTTTCAACAAAGGAAGACTTATAGTAGGTGCCCCAGCTTGATCTCTCTGAAGTCGATTTCAGATATTGTTCATCTGATAGGCATTCCTTCAGCTGGTATTTAGTGTGAGCTTAGTTCAGAATATTTATTTTTGAAAATGAATGTTATGTGTGAGTAACCACATGTCTTTGATAGACCTACATGAATAATGTTGCCTGGGGTTCTGTCTGGTAGCTAATAAGCTGGGAGAGAAAAGAGGTTGAGAGAGAGCTTATCCACAATACCTTTATTCGGGGGGGAGGTGTGGGGGGTTGGTTGTTTTGGGGTTTCTTTTTGTGGCAATACCTATCATATTTCCAAGAACTACTGTATCCATAGCACAAGACCTTTTGTTTAGCTTCTTTTTAAAATGCAGATGCATACATACTGGCTTTTATGTTGTTGCCTTGTGACAGGCAGAGATTGATGAGCTGCTGAATTATTCTCTGCAGGAGCTGTGTGGAATGTCACTTGGCTTCCGATGACAAGTCACCGGGAGAATGCAGCGAAAAATGCAAATCGGTTGATGCAACTATCAGCACCACAAAGGGTTTGTATACTAAGTCTTCCTTTTCTGTGTGTGCGTGATTAGTGATAGTTTCCGCTTTCAGTAATTTTATATTTGAAAGTAGCCTTGTTTTTCTGCTATGGAATTATATTAAGGCTCATAAGGCAATTACTGTCTGTCTACGGTTCTTCTGTGGTAAGTAGGAAATGCAGATCAGGGCTGATATTACCCTTCCAGGTTAATTAACTCATTGGGTCACACCTACTTTCTAAGCAGTTTATGTAAGAAAGTATAGAATTTAATAAATACCGGTCCCTGCAAATAAGTAGCTGATGAAAGCCCCTGAGTTTCAGCCACACCTGTACCATGAGTTCCAGTGTGGCTTCTTTTACCATACAAATGCAAAACCTGACTCCAGGCCTTATACAGACTCTTGATTACAGCTGGCAACTAGACACAGCCCTTTTACCTGTGGCAAAGTCACTTCCAGTAGTCTAAAGGCTAAGCACATCTTTCAGTTGCTCACTTGAATTCAAAACTGTCCCCCAACAATAGGAATTTCTGGAATACAAATCAACATTGAATAAACTAGTACTCTCGGAAAAAAAATATAACTTTAAAATGAAATAGTGCATCTTTCTCTTTCCTGTAGAGGAAGGTGCTTGCCTGTTCAGTAGGCAGTCTGTATTTATTCTAATGGCAATTCTAGTCCCAATCCTATGGCAAAATGCAATTGTTAGGTGAGGCAGAAATATACGTACATATATCCACATCACAGATGTACCATAAGTATTAAATAAGACAAATGTAAGAGTTAGGAAGGCAATGCAGAATGCTGTATGCGCATCTATGGTTTGTGTCTGCAAACTGTTGGAAGCCCATCCAGAGCTGCATGCATGCAGAAATTTCACCGGTGTGTACATCTTTCCAACAAAGCTACACCTTTTGTTTTGATGACATTACTTCATAATACAGAGCTTAAAAGTTGCAAATATTGCCCTTGTAAGGAAAACTAACTCTAATTTTGTATTTTTATTAAAATTATTATTATGCTTTGCCTTTCTAGACATCAATATTTGTTTATAAATGTAAAAATGCCTTTACAGTCTTCGAAGACATATAAGCACTTTTATTGTATCTCTGTAGTTAGTAAAGTTTTCAGGTTGCTTTTGCCAGATGGCAGATATTTGTAGCTAGGAACACATAAGACATTCTACTTTCAAGTATAATGAATACTAATCAAAAGCAGAAACAGTCATTTATATGGCTCTGTTTACATACACAGAGGTCACAGGAATATGAGCATAACAACATCATCTCCTGTTCCTGCTTATTTCCTTTTTTTCATGTCCTGTGCTTCCCTGATTGGGACTGTCAGCTACTTCTTTAGATTTAAAATTTATTTGCAGCAGTTACAGCAACTGCTGTAGTGAAGGCTGGGTAACTGCTCCCACCCTAACGCCTCAACAAAAAAAAAAAAAAAAAAGCTGTTGCAAACTCTGTTTCATCTTAAAAGCTTGTGTAATAGCTCAAAGGGTTTGTTTTGGTGTGGAGGTAGCATCAAGAGGAAAAAAAGTCTTCATCATAATAATAATAATAAAATCCCAAAATCAAAACTTTATTACCTAAACAAACAAAAAAACCCCAAACAAAACAACAAAAAATTGAAAGTGGTATAACTAGACCACCACATAATATTTAAGACAGTTTACTGAGCAACTTCATATGGTAGCATACTGCTTCTTTCTGGTTTATATTTCAGTTTCTTTAACGCTTCAAGGATTTATGAAAACTAGAAATAGCTCTAGGTTAAATAAAATATTAGCACTTTAAAGATGTACTTTCCTTTTTGCATGCGTATGTTGCAACACAATGACTGGAACTGTGGAGCAATAAAAAAAAAGCGTAGTCTTTACATTTTCCTGTTTTCTGGGAATGCCTATTTTAGCCTCTGCGCTGTGCCTTTCGCCTCCTCTGCTTCGGTTCTGTGGTGCCGGGGGTTTCTCTTCCTGCTCTGCCACAGCAGGGCCACCAGCACGGCCACAGTGCGGGCAGCCTCTCTGCCGGGGCTAGGGATCCAGCAGGGCACGGGATGGCACAGCAGCTCTGGAGCTGCTGATGGCTTCTCCTTTACTGGCCTTATCTCCATGGCAGGCATCGCTTTTGAATATTTATTTTCATCCTTTTTTAATATTTGAGTAGTAAATCAGGCTAATCCCCCTCCTGCCAGATGGGTGTAAGTGGAGCCCTTGTTGCTCTACTCGCTGCCTGGGAGGAACCGCAATTCCTAAAAAGTGGCTCCTGCCACCACTGTGGCCACAGGCCCCCAGGCTGCTCCTGCCACAGGCCCAACAGGGACAGTTACGCTTTCCTTGGAGAAAGGGAGTTTTTCCTACCACATAGTGTTGACACTGCACAAATTCCCAGTGCGGCAACAAAGTGGATGCTGGAGTCTGAACAAACCTCTATATTGGTGCTGCTCTGTTATTCTGACTCAAAGTGAGACGAAACTGTTCAAAACCAGCATTTTGTTCAGCAAAAGACAAACAAGAAAGGGCATAATGACATTTAAAATTACAGTCAATTTTTTTTTGTTTAATCTTTTATCTAAGTATCTGTTAGGAAACAGTCTTTCGCACTTTGAGGCTCCAGCTTGCCCATTACCCAATTCTTATTCCAGTGTGAGTCCAGTGATTTCAAATACCATTGAAGGTAGGCTGCAGGCAGAAGTGGGGAAAGTATGATGATTCACTGCAGAACACAGAAAATTACACAGGTGTAAATTACAGGAGTTTACCTACCTAGGCAAATTTTTGTGCTGATAAACTGAAAATAATCCATGCAATAGTCTCTTTTAGTGATCCCTCATCCTAAAAATAACATCAGAGAAATAAAAATACTAAGCATAAGCTGGGTTCTGAATAGCTTGAACTGGCATCTTTGCTTTCATTTCTACATCCTTGCACATAATCTGATTTCTGCTCCCCTTGGTCTCAAATTATGACATTAAATTAAGATCACAATTTTAAAATAACTGCTATATTTGCAGTTACTGCCTTCTGGATGATATTTGGAATATGCCTGCAAGTTTTTCTCTGCCTTCAGAATAGCTAACAACTACCCTTTTCCTCTTTTTTTTTTTTTTTTTTAGCAAGCTAATATTCTTTGGATCTGCTTGCTTAAAAGAGTTGGGAAACAACAAATATTGCAAAACTTGTGACAGTGTTACTGGAATTGTGACCTGGCAATGAGTGCCATTAATTCAGTACACTGAGTCTGCAGTTTGTGGCCCTTCTAACAAAACCAAATCTTGTTAAATCAGCAAGCCTTGTCTGCCTGTCACCTTGATAGATAACACATTGCTCTGCCACCAAGGACAGGCAACAGGTTAAATGCCAGATTATTCCAAATCAAGAGTATGTTTCCTTTGAAAGTCAATCAGATGTGATTCTCTTTTTATAACAAGCAGAGAAAATGACTGTAAGGTAGTAAACTATTTATAATTTCTTATTTTCTATGGTGTTTAATAGTGTTTTCTAGAAGATCAAACCTTATGATAATAAACAATATGAAAAAAAAAAGAAAAGTGAGCACTTATTTCTTTATGCACCATAGGTTTCTTGAAAATCCATAGTCCTGTCTGATTCCTACTTTACATTTCATTACTCTTCATATTAAAGTTTGAGGAATTAAGATTTTTAGTACAGTTGCTCATGAAATTTCAATTAGAGTTTTGAATGGGTAAGAAATAATGGAGAGTGACAATCATTTTTAAAGAAATGTTTGAGAAGCTTACTGTATTTTCTTGCCTCTAAAAATAAAACCTAAGATTTTCTAAAAATGTATTGAAAAGCATACACAGATTTCCAATGCTGATCACGTCATGAATTATATGGAAACATAATAGGCATTCAGCCCCAGAGGTATTATTGCACACAGTTATAAGGTCAGATAGTTTTGCTCTGTAAAAATATTATATAATGGTTATGCTCCAAATTACAGCATTTTTGGCTCTGGACCTGTAGTCTCAATTTTTTATCATCTTATTTGCTTTATATTTTCCCTCACAGCCAGCTTCCTCCTGTCTCCCCATTCCCTTTGAATGAACTTTTCTCAGCAGAAAAGGTTTCCCAGTTAGGAATCATGTGGGGAAAAAAAAGGGATTAAGTTTTTGTGCAGATCTACATTAAATGGAGAAACAAATACATGGGGGCAGACTGTCATCTTGGGTCACTTTTTATCTACTTCCCTTGGAATCACATTACAAAGATCCTGGAATTGCAGTTTTCTGTTATTAATCTATATTTACTGTTGTGACAGTACTGGACACACTAATCTTTGAGAGGGCTATTGCAGAAGAAATAAATGGCAGCCCTTTTAACAATATCCATTGCTGTTTGATGTATGCATATCTCCTTCTGAAACAGAATCTAGACACGGTAGGAGTAGCTGTAAACCAAAGAGAACATACTGTTTACTTTGTCTTTTAAGTGGGGACTATTACATCTCCTAGGCAGCTGGTGGTTAAGAATCTTAGAAGCACTTCCAATTCATTGATATTCACAGTACACTAGATAAATAAGGTGCACTAGGCGGTCAGTGCAGATTGACAACAGGTGGATCAGTTCTTTGGAAATATAAATGAAAAATCAGAACAAAACAAAGCTTGGGTTGGAGGAAAAGTTGTTAAATCTAGTAGAATTTCTGAGGGTATTTCTGCTTTCACCTTTCACTCTTTACCAACCACAGACGAGGCTGTGACAGACATAATGCCAGCAGTCTCTTGTTATTACATGTTAAATTTCATTTGATCTGATGAATTACTTTTTTCCCTCTCTCTGCAGATTATTCAGAGGATAAATCCATTCCCTGCTCTTTGCAGGTGGAAAACGAATGTATAACCACATTTCTACTGGCTATGGATGAACAGGGAAGGACAGTCATTCATAGCATAGAACAGAAAGGTAAGCAGTGAATATTGCTTTTTCTACATGAGATCTGATTTAAAAACATGGGCAGGGTGAGCTCTTTTAAGCAGCACTGCATCTCCTTGTGTTTGTAGCTCTCCTCTGCCCAGCCAAAAGAGCACCTCCTCAAGTACTTATTTAATGCGCTAGTAAAATAAATACTTGGCCTTTCATGAAAGATGGACAGAACAATCCCTGGGCTGCAAGAGTAACTTCATTTTTCTAAAGCCCTGTGCAATTATAAGATGAAGATACCAAATGTCATTTGCATTATATGAGAAAGCTATCATTCACTTTGAAATGACATATATTTCATAGATGGACAAATCTCCAAAAGACTATCCAACTGGGGATACCTGATGAAATTCTAAAATATAATTATGTTTAATGTTGCAGTATCATTAAGTTTTGAATATTTTGCATAACTAACAGATATTCAACCAGTCTCTTGATATCCTTTCATTTAACAGTACTTCTTTATTTACTGTTGTTTCACTACTGATTTTTCATTAAAGCTCCTAACCATGTAGGACAGGACAGAACAGACACCACTTTCCAGCTGCCAAACAGTTTAGTTTCCAGGCAAAAAAAATTTCTTTTTTTTTCAGGGGGGGACAGGGATGGGGGACAGACACGACACACACCCTGTGTCTCAGTGCTAAATGTTAGATATGTTTTAGGTAAAGCCATACAGAATTATAACCTCATTCTGTTGGCACAAGTGGCATTTATTTTGTTAAAATTTTGTGCAGCCTTTTTCTAGAATACATGTGCAAATGAAAGTGATTTCACTGCACAAAAAGGCAGCTTCTACCATAAGAACAGTAGTCTGGTTTTGTATAGGTTACTGTTACAGCAAAGATAGTTGTAACAAAGCTAGTACTAAAGAAGCACAACCCTTTGTAAACTACACCCCTAAATTCAAGAATTGAAGGGTAAGATTTTCTCTTTATTAAATACATTTACTATGCATTTTAAGTAGGTCTGAAAAAAAAAAGTGAAAGAAATATCTTAAGGAAAGCACAGTTCATTAAATGCTGTGTAGTGGCCCTCCCACAACCCTACAATAACCAGGTTCACTGTCGTGCTGTTCTGCTCCTGGGCCTTGAAACTACTGTGCTGTGGCGGCTGCAATGCATGCAGACATGAACTGAGATGAGACCTCCAGAAATGCTCTAGAAATTGATTTAACTTACGGAACCGAAGTCAAGATGGCACCAGTAGCCAGACTATTAACCCACTGCTCAAACCAGACCCCTCAGAATTAGTTAAATGATGACATAAAGCAAAGAAATAATGTGAAATACAATTAAGACTGAAATGAAATTTTAATGTCCTTAACCCATGGTTCAGCAGAAAATTCTGTAAAATACTAGCATTCACTAACTTTCATGAGCAACACCTTTTAATATTAAAATAACCAAACTTCTTTGCGTTTTGGTGAAGCAAAAACTTCAGTTTTAATTTCAAGACTCTGAAATATTGTACGATAAAATTTATTGTAGAACTTGAAATGCAAAATTCCTTCAAATTCTTCAGTCCAATGTTTTGAGCACGTCTAATGGATTTTTTCCCTCATTGTTTTAATGAGTGAAAAGTAGTTTCCTCTATTTTCTCAGTATCATTGGTGACATCACCCTGATACAGATTTTGCTAGAATCTTTTCCTCTGCAATGCACTGAATATCAGTTAATTGAAGTAGAGCTTCAGCCGTAACACTGTAAAATTCATAATCTTATCAAATCAGGTCTGGTTTTTAGAATTATATTGACACAGATCTGAAAATAATTTTCTAACGTTTCTCTTCAGAATCTGGGTCTGTATCCAGCAGCTGCTAATTGACACAGTAAAAGAGCAGTGGAAGAAGTTAGCAATTAATTTTTAAAATATTTTAATGCAGTATTTTTCAGCCAGTTTCACAAACCCTTTAGCAAGCTAGCAGGAGGAAAATAACATGGACTTGAAGGAAAAGGCATGCACAGTTCATGGCAAATGAGAAGCCCAGCATGCCTCTTGGCTGTTTTTAATTGCCTAAAATTTATTGATTTGATGTCCACAGTCATAATTGGTTTTGTTTCCACAGATTGCCCACAGCTCCCAAACATCCCAATGATAATGGTGGGTGTCACTCTTGCTATCCTTCTCATTGGCATTGTTTTACTTTGTATATGGAAATTACTGGTGTCAGTTCAAGACCGAAAAGAGGTGGCCAAGTTTGAAGCAGAAAAATCGAAAGTTAAATGGCAAACGGTACGTTAAATGCATTGATTTTGTATGAGGTTCTTTAATTTGCTGGCATGATGCACACCTGCCTTTAAAATTCCGTTTCTTGGTTTTGTTCTTTTAAATTGATAGATTTTACTGTTGGGTTTTCACTACATTTAGTATTCTATAAAGTAAAATTACAATTTTTTTAGGGATGAAAAATAGCTGCAGTTCAATCTCCTAGTTTAATTTCTTCCACGTGTAAAAGCGTGTAGATAACATTTTTTTATTAGTTGTTTTTTAATCAGTACCTCACCTTTGATTAATCTTAGCGAAGTTGTTCGCTGCCTATGTAATTATCAGAGGCATACACCTCTTCCCAGAAACAGAGCCCTTTTTAGGAAAGAGAGATTACTGATGGCCTCTGTCATGATGAGAGCCCACTCACACAGAGGAGCAATGAATGTAAGCTGTCCAAAATGTAGGTAAAAGGCCAGAGAAATTCAGGCCTTATCTTCTATCTATAGCTTGCGGATGTCTAATGCAAGCTTATACCACATGTTCCCTTTTCTTCTTTCCTTTCTGCCCTTGACTTTTTTGCTCTTCTGCAAAACTTTAAGACTTCTGAGGCTCTTTGAAAAAAAAGCACGTTGAGTAAGCATTTCTGGTGGGTGTCAGGAGGACAGGCAATACGCTGCCGTTCACCCAGCTCCATTCTCGTACAAAGCCCTGTGATTGCAACATTTCTGCAAGAATGGATGCTGCTGGCCTTTCAGCTTTTGAGATGGGAAAAATCAGTTACTTACAGGCGAGGCCACTTGAGAATGTTTTCTTATCCTTCGGGCAAGCTACATATGGTAAGAGGGACGGGAAGGATACACTTGATAGAAGCATTTTAATTTTCTTTCTGTTGCAAGAGGAAATGATAGGAAGTGAATGATGAGAGGCCAGGATTAAAAGGCCGGGTGGGACTTACCCTTCTCCCAACACGTGGTAGTCTGTGTGGCTCAAGGACTGTGGCAAGTCACACCTCACCGCTGAGACACTATCTGTGCTTTTAGAATGGCCCAACCACAACACTTGATACACAAATTATATTGGACATATTTGATAAAGTATTGTTTGATGATGTGCATTACTTTAATCTGGGAGGCAGATGTGAAGGGAAGCATGTTCCTGACCTTAGACTGGTTTGTGCTGCCTCGTATAGACCAGTCTGAATTTCAGTGGCTTGGAATGTAAGTGAGCAGCTGAAGGCTATTCTAAAATGACCAAAGGTGCAAAATTACTTCTGTACAAAGAATAGACCAGAAGTCCTCGCTAGGGAAAAAAAACAGTGGGAGGAGGGTCTATAAAATTATGACTGGGGAAATTGAAGATGGGACATCTGTTCACTGACTTTTCCCATGCAAGCACAGTGAGATAGCAGGCTCCAAAGAAGCCAAAAGACATCATTACACAACACCTGCTTAGGGCATATGATTTATTTCCAAAGATATTCTGGATGATAAAAGTTTGCATGGATTCAAAATGTCTATAGATAAATCCATAGAAGGAGGACATCCCCTCTGACCCAAGAGCTTTGTGAAATGTGTGTCAGCTTTTCCATGGGCAGCCTGCGTCGCCTGCTGTTGGAAACACATTGCTGGGCCAGGCATATGTCTGGCCTGACTTCCTCATGACGTAGAGTACAAATATCTTCTTCTGCACATTGGGAAGCAGAGTGGTACTAGCTGGTGCATGTACAACCTATATCATAATGCTGGGTCAGGAATCATGGACCAAAATGATCCCTTTGCTGAAGAGGTACACTCAAGGCAGTTCTTTGCAGCTACATCTGCTTGCAGATGAAGCAATGGCAAGATGAGTTAAACATTGCGTGACTCCCATTTCTGCTGTTTTTGTTTGTTTTTTTTTAGGAAACAAATCCACTGTACAGAGGCTCAACAACCACTTTTAAAAATGTAACTTACAAGAACCAAGAAAAGCAAAAAGGGGCCATGGCTGCAGATTTCTGTTAGCACCTCTGACACTACAAACTTAGTTTTACTGGCAGAAAATCTAAACCCACTTGTTTCTTTTCAGCTGATTATGTGATATTTGTTTGCACGTTGCAGTGGTATAATAATTCTGTTAGAGAAAATATATCTTGTGTTGGGAAAACTATAGATAATGTATAGTGGTAAAGGTTAGTAGAAATATTAAACCTCCCCCTTTAATATTAAAGCACCCCATCTTAAAAAAATAGCATCACAAATATTTTTAATTTTCTCATTAATACTGAGCATTAAAAATTATCATATGTAAGCCTATTTTTGTGAAATTAGGTATATACAATGAGCTCTATACTATTTTGTTCATACACACAATCCCATATATTTGTGTTTAGGAATGTATTTGTACCAGTGTATTTGGTGGGCTGTTTTAAATTTTAAAAGATAATTTTTTCATGAATGCTGCTTAACCTACTGTGGTTAGAGGTTCCTCATATCACCTGTGTGACTGAATAGTTTTTCATCAGAAACAAGGAGTGTTATTGCCAATTTTCTGTGCATCTAAGGTATACAGAAACATCTCTTCTCTAATTCTTCTTTATTGTCCTGTTTCCCTATTTCCCTTGTTGCTGTTTGATGTTCTTTAAGAACGCAGTCCCTGGGGTGATCTCAGGGAAAGCTAAATCAAGCCCTTATTCACTTGCAGAGTTGTTTTCTGCTCCAGGCATAGACTGCTTTCTTTTTTTTTTTTTCCTCTCTTTCCTTTAAATTCTAGTAGAGAGGACCCAGAGCAAAAGAGAAATATTTGTAAATTAGACCCCAGTAAAGAAACTTTAAACCAGAGGATTACCAGAATGCCATTTCACCTTTTACATCCTGTTTAGGCACTCAAAATAAACCTCACATGCTGGACCATTGCATGAACAGTTGCAGGAGCGCTTTACATGCAGGAAAAGTTCACACACAAAGACTCAGTATCACACACAAAGACAGTACTCTTTTCCTGATATATGCAAAACTGTGAAGTTCTTTCAATGCCCAGCAGCCAAACCATGTATTCATGTGTGAAATAATTGTGAAATAATGTATTCAGCTCTTTTGGGCTGGTTTGGTTTTTGTTTTTATTTTTTTCCAAACTAAGTAGCAAATAGATCTATGGATTCCACTTTGTATTAATTTCCATTACTTTAGTGAGGATTTTTAAATCTCAGTTTTAGCTAGTTACTAATGACTTGCCATAAATTCTTAAACTGTAATGCTGTTATCATGCATAGCACTAGGAAATAAAAAGCCCCCCCAAAAACAGTTAATGTGCTGGCATAAGCAATTACAACATTGGACTATTTTAAGCGAACAATAATGGACTTTACTTTTTAATATCACTTTTCCTCCACATTTTTTAGTACTCTGGAACAGATGGTCAAAACGTACATACGAATGTACTTACAAAAGGAGACCTAGAAATCAAAGGTACATCGACAGAGTCACAAACAATTATGTACATTCCCTATAGTAAATCACATATTTGATCTAAAAAACTTGATGTCCATTTTGTAATAAATATTTACAAAGTCTGTGCAACTTTAGTCTCTATATCCTTTACGATTCCTGGATGCGAGACTGATATTAGCTAGCTCTGATCCATGCCTGTTTTAGGGCCTGATCCAAAGCCTACTGGAGTCAATGGCTACAGATGAGAATCTAGTTTCAGTGAAACTATTAGTTTTGGTTTACAAAGATTGTTTTGTTTAAACAAACTGGTTAATCCTGTCTGTTAGTGGATTAGAACCTATAGTATATGTTTCTGTGCAAAGAGAAATAAACAGTATCAGATGCCTTTGGAAAGAAGGTGATGCTATAACCACATATTAAATACAAAATTATTGCAGTGTGAAAGAAATGATGGCTGTCATTAAACGGGAACAGATTAATTACAGGTTCACATCTGTACTCTTCAGTATTCCTGCATATCTCATAGTGGAAATTGTGCACAGACGAAGGCTTGCATCTGCAGCCCTTCCAACCACCAGACTCCCACCGATGTCAGTGCAAGTTACATGTGGGACCAAATCCTGTTTCCCTGGCACATGGATAAACTCATGGGAGGCAAAAATGGCCCCCGGATTCTGTCTCAGATTCCACTTGGTTCAGGATTGCCTAATGAACTTGGGAACTCTGGATTTAGGCCATGTAAATTATCTGTTACTCTTTTGTTTTTCATGTCGAAGTCATCAAATGACAAAATTTAGCTGGAAGAAATGAAAATATTTTTATTACTTTTAAAGTAATAAAAAGCTATACTGTTTATTAAATACCTTTTAAGTTCTGTTTCTGAGAAGGCTGATTCTGCTGTTCAATATTAGGGTTGAAAGCCTTTCTTCTGCAAGTCACCCATTTCAATATTGAAATACATTTTAGTATTCAAACGTTATTAACAAAGTGGTGTTCACATTTCCTGTCAAACACTTGGTGGCCTACATTCCCTGTTCCTACAGGAGATTTCATTTCACAAGGCTACTCACTCTCTTCCCATCACTTGCATCTTCTGATCATCAACAAAGATCCCATTTGGTATGTAGACAACATTTACAGTCCAATTACTTCTCCTAGCAATCTCTCTCCAGATTATCAAAGATGTACAGCAATCAGGCAGTATGTTTTGCAATTTCCCTGCTGTGACTGACTGTACTAAAATGTTCTGTGCATCTTCAAAATCATCAGGATGGAAATCACTCAAATAATTAAGAATTCATCAGACGAGAGAAAATAGAAAGGCTTTGTGAGGAAGGTCTCTTGTATTGAGCAATATCAAAGAACTAGGCTTATTCATATGAGCCGTCCTTTTAACAGCATTAATTTAGATCATAAATTTTGACTAAACCCCCAGATTTCAAGAACTTTTAAGGTCTTACTTGGCATTCACCCTAGAAACAAGAGTGGTGTTCATCTTTTTTTATTAACTATATTATTTTTATCGTGTAGCATTTGTACCAAAGTTCATCTTTTTCTTTTTTTTCTCCACCAAATTATGAGTGGGTTTGTGTGTGGTGAGTGGGATGAAAAAGTCTTTCTGCTGTTTTCGTGAATATTGTTTTGACCTGAGGCTGGACCTTGAGAATGGCCAAAACATTTTTTTAATAGTAATACTTCTATTCACTGAAGAGTTAAACTGAATAAAAGAATAATCATTAGCAATTTTATGATATTTGTGTATCTTTTACACCCTGTAGAATGGTAATTTCAGTAATGTATGTTAAATGGATATATAAAAGTTGCATGTTAACTTGTATTGTATATGTCCAGATTGCATTCAACTTCATTTTGTAATACAACTATTGGGTAACGAGTCTGGGATACAAGACTTGGATGTCAAGTGCAATATTCTTCATGTCTTGTCTGACTTTATACGGAAGTTCAAGGTTTGTTTTGCAGTGGGCATAAGGGAGTTATTGCCCCCCAAACCTTATCACACACAATCTAAAAGTAAAAAAAAGGCAATTTTTATCTTAGTGTATTTGAAAGAAACAGGTAAATGCTTCAATTTGTTTCTGTAAAAAAGGAGTTATTTAACCTTGAATAAAGATTGTAAAATTGAATGCACTTTTTAATATACTTTTATTGTTCTTTCTTCATTTTCCATTTTGGCATGTGTCTTTATCATTGTTTTCACATGATTTGGTGAATCTTAGCAAATTTCTCATGCTTTGGCATACCCTAGAGCTTATTTTATAACTCCTCTTCCCCCTTTTTTAAGACAGCACATGAGATTTGACATCTGGATTTTCTTCTATTTGTGATCCTTTTACTTTTCAAGGAAATGAGTTAATGGATGAATGCTGTAAGCAACCTATTTCTGGAACTCTGATTGATTACATATGGCATTCTTTTATACAGCGATCACAAAACTGCACAGCTTGCTTAAAGCTAAAGATCCATCCATTTCGTAAGTGTAATAGCAGTAATATCTTTTTGGAACTATGTGGCAAAGTGCATATTTTCTCTTTAATCTCTTTAATTCTTTTTTTTCCTCTAATGAAAAGTCATGTATTTTGATGGCTGCTAATTTCCTGCTCTGAGGAAGAGAACGTTCCTCTGCACCCTTGACAGAACTGTAAAGTCTATTGTATTCTCCAGACACACAAGAAGATCATGTTCTCTTGCATTTCACAGTGGATTGTGAAAACTGAAACTGATACAATTGCATAATGGATACTCATGGCATGTAATTTAGAATGTATTCTACCCCCAAAAGTCTATTTTTTTTTTGGTTTTGCTTATTTTTAGGAATGGTTTGTGCTTACAAAATTTTCTTCTTTGTTTTCACTGGCATATGTATTAGCTAATATTGATAGAGAGCAACAAAAGCACAATAATGACAGGTAGAGTAGATAAATACAAAGGCTTTGGCCTTTCAAAGATCTTGGTAGATGAGAACTTTGTTTCTTGAAGCTGGCTCAGCCTCTCTCTTCTACCAGTCATCATGCAAAAGCAGACAGAACCAAAACCTAATTTTCATTGCGACCTCTCCCCTCCTCGTGCTATTTACACTAAAGTTTAGATCTATTTTTAATCAAATCAGACAATCTGAAACACTTTCAAGACATTTCTGTGTTCACATAGATGAAGTTCTCAAGGCATGATGTTTTTTTTTTTTAAAAAGACATTTTTCCGCAGTGTAATTTTTCTCAACAGTGGGTTTTTTCATTACTGTTTCCACATTTAGAATAGGTAGGAGTGTAAATAAAACCAAGGTCTTCATGTATGAAGAAACAGGAAATTGCTATTTGGTGTTCAGCAGTTGGGTGCTACCTGTGTTTGGAAAAGCATGTACCACCAACTTTGGGCTTCAAAGTTAATAACTCTAGTTCAAAGGCAAATTGTATCTCCTGTTGATCTTCTTAGGTGAGAGGTTAAAATTTGCTTTCTCTAAAACTCTCAACTGACTTAAAAAATCAGACCTATAATTATAGTATAATTACCATGTAACAAACTCTCAGTTGCTTCTGCTTTAGGTTACAGTAGATTTGAAAAAGGACAGATTAAAAAAAAATAATAATGAAAACAACATTCCCCCACCCCCCAAACCAAACAGGAAAAACAAAACAAACAAACAAAAAGCAACAACAAAAAATCGCCAGTAGTCTAAAAGGTGATAGAGAAATTAAGCCTGAAAATACATCAAACCAGGAAAAGAACAGTTGAGGCTGAGAGTCCTAGAAATCCTTAAAATCAATAAATTGTTACAAAAACTTCTGACAAACTAAGTCCGCTGTGGTAATGTGTCATGAGCCAACACAGAAGGTGATAATCAAAGGAACTATGGTCAAGCAAGAGAATTTGACTTTTTACAGACACAGTGGTCTATACCTCTCGTATTCATCCTACAGTACTTGCAGCTACTGCTTCAAGCTGTCTGGGAGAGCGGCTACAAGAAACCCGTTCAACTTCTCCCTCCCATAGACATACAGGTTTTGGATTCCCGGTCTGATGTTCTGTGAATCTGGCAGATAAGGAGCTTTACCAGAGAAAGAGGCTTCTCACTGAACATAGTATTTTCTGTGGGTGATTAATCAGCATCCCAAAAGAGCCTGTGGGAAGGCTGTCCCTTAGGGTTTGTCCACTAGCAGCACTCAGGAAATTCATTCCAAAATATGTCTAGGAATTTATTGTGGGCTGGATAATCCAGATGAAAACTGTGTAGACAACATTCACTTTGAATTTGACCAGTCTTAATCTAGTTAATCTTTATTCCAAAGTAAGGACAAGAGTGTCTGAACATGTTTAATTCAGTTTATGAGATTTGCTGTACAGTCACCGATTTAATTAATTTAGATTCAATTTTGAGTTCTTCCATGTTGAGATTCTACAGAGATAAAGGAGGGGAAAGATGAATAGCTGGGAATTTTCCTGCCTTTCTCTGTATAGAAAGTCGTTAGAGCCTTTCAGTGACTCATAGTCAGAGCATCTACTCTATTGCAATTAAAGCATTGCAGTTTTTTGACTGCATATTTGCAGCCTCATGATAGTAAACAGAATTTCCCTGCAGAGAAATGATGCTATTCTTGCAAACGTATGTCCAGTTCTTTCACAGGAACAATCCACCAGCAAACGTTATTCTCCTCCTACCTGAAATGAGGAGGGACTAGAGATTGTTGGGTTTTATCAATCTAATGTCATTTCTCGTGCTTGTTAACAAATTTTCAATTTGGGCATGGAAGGATGCGACGGAAAAATATTTTTGCTTTTTCTGTTGTCTTGCCAGCATAAAATTCAGAGAAGAGAGCAGAAATTTTAACAAGTGGTTCCCTGGTGCCTACCTGTATATCTGTGTGTGGATACAATATAAAATATAATTATATAAGTAATGAAGACAGATTCTACCACTGTGTGAAGCCATTGGGAGCTCTGGCTTCCAGACTTTCTTAAACCCCAGTTCTTAGATCCTCAAATATGAGTCTGACTATATATCTGATTTACCACAAAACAAAATATTGAAGATAACAAAAAAACCAAATGTCTATGCATGTTTTTAAATACAAAGTAAGGTATCTAATGCAAAAATTATTCCACCTGAAAAGAAATTGGTTAAAGGAAAGAGGCAAAGTAAAATTGCTTTGGGTTTCTCTGTGTGCATATTCTTTAATGAGCAGAGTAAATGTTTTCATTAGCTGTAGGATTTCTGAGTCTAAATGCGCACACACAGCTGGGAAAAAAGATCAGCTCTTCTGAGAAGGAATGTACAAGGTGCAAAGGCACACCCTCTTCCAACCTGTGAAGTCATGTCAGCACCGGGTGCGCATTATGCCCTAGAATTTCTGCAAGTGTATATCCTTGTTCTGAGTGTTACACCCAGTCAAGTTTTTTTCCAACAGATTGATGGTACGTTGTTAGAGGTTGTCTGTCCTGCCTAAGTCATTGTTCTTAGTCTCTTAGTAAATGGCAAAGCTTAAGGCTACACCCAACCCTCACTTCTGCCCACTCCAGTTTATACCAAAGCCAAGCCCAGCTCACGGACATGCTCCTGTTTCAGACACCACTGGATCAACAGGATGCACAGTGAGGCAATGGGACCCAGCAAGAGGTGTTTTGGTGGTGGCCGCTGCAGACCGGCAACTGCGAGCTTGGACTCCTGCTGTGCTGCCTTGCAGCTCTGCTGCCAAACTGCCACTGCGGGCTGGTGGGGTGGCATGGGCACGCAGACATGGAGGGAACACGCTGACTGAAGGGCTTGTGCTTGAAAGCATTAGTTTTCCTGGAGCTGATAAAAAGTGTCCTCGACGCTTCACTGTCCTCCACTCCCGTTTTTTATAGTGGAGCCTGGTTATTCCCTACTATCCTGATTTATGAAGCTTCATTCTGATAAAAATGAAGAGGTGTTGTGCTTAAGGAATTGGTTAGCATGGGGTAGAAGACACATCTGGCCAAACAAATCAGGAATGGTTTCACCTACAAACCTGCTCGCATATGATTAAGAAACACAGAGAAAACTATCGGTGTCTCTGGTGCATTTAAACCATGAAACAAAAGTTGTGAAAGTTTTATTCTAAAATGTCTGCTAGGCAATTCAATGATGGCTTTATTGGTTTGTTTAAAAAGCGTAACATTTGGTGATCACAGTATGTGTAATTACTGATATTGAGTACAATCAGTTATAGGTTTTTTCAGTAAACAAGTCTACAGTCCAATATTAATAGCTTTTCTTGGGAACACACTAACTACTCTTTTGTAGAAAATCTTTGCAAAAATTGTCTTATCCTACTATTGATTTCACTATAATAGTACTAACAATGGAAGGCTCCCTTGATGGCAGCCATGTATGTTTTAAGCATGCTGACCCTAGGTTAGTGAAGTACTTGCATGTCTCAGTTACCTTATAGATGTAGGTGGGCATATACAAAGGCTTGAAGTCATTATAGGCACATAAATGCTTAAATTTTAAGCAATAAATTAGCTTTTTTTGCCAGAGTTGAAAGTTTAGGTTAAACACTAAGATCAGTTATGTGACAAATTCTTGAAATGCTTTTGACCATTGCATCAGCTGTACATTAATGGCTCTGAGCTCTGTAAACCTGTGCTAGTTAACAGGGCTAGGAAGACTTCGGAAAATACCTCCAGGCATAGGCTGTCTAGGCCAACGCATTGAGACATGGGGCAGCTGGGAGCAGAACTAGTTAAAAGCTGCATGAAGACTGTGGCCAAAAATGGAGTTCTACTGAATACTTGTTCTTTGACTGTAATTCTCCTTTCTACGGTGCCAGTGTGATTTAGTTTTGCCCTACCGATCCAAAGTCCTGACCTAATAATGGCTTTTCTCAGAAGCTCATTGAACGGCAATCAAGGGAAAAATCCAAGACTGTTCCCAGCACAACATGGTAACGGCCCTCTCCTCAAGTAGCACAAGAGAGGATATTTGAAGGGTAAGAGAGAGCCACAGCCACTTCCCTGTTTTCTTGGCATTCCCTGCGGAGATGCTGAAAGCATGTTTGGGATGCTGCAAAGAACTCTTCACCCTCTATTTTACCCATGTCCTTCTGGCCCCACTGCTGAGCGGCATTTGGAATGGCTGTGTGTATAATTTATAAGCATATGTGTATTTTTGCTTTAGGTAGTTAAAATTGCTGCAGGTAGTTAAAATTATGTGAAACACATGGTATTGGTGTGTATGTATTAGTGAAACGAGGATTTGCTTAAAGGCCTTGAATATGGGTAAAATACCAGTAAGGCAGGCAGATTTTCTATGCAGTACTGCATTGGGTAAGCGGGGAAAGACAACACTCATGAGAAAATTACAAGAATGGCAAAAAAATCACTGTGTTACATGGAGGGATGATTGACATAGCAGTTGTGGTTGTGCCAAGGATCTCAAAGGGAAAGGATAAGGTGAAGACAGCTAACGGGGACAGGCCAGAGGCAGCTCTGGCCCCACTAGCTAGTTTTGTTTTATTGCAAGTATTACAGTATTGGATTTTTTTTCCCTTAATGTTACATCAGATGGATTACATGAATGTCTGTCTGCTATTGAATTTGATACTACTGCCAATCAACAGCTAGTCTGACATGCTAGATTTATATTAACAGGAAAATTTCTACCCAATATTAAAGCATCTATATAATAACAAAGTTGTCTAGATTTGTGTCAAGTGAGCATTTACTGGGAGAGGAGGGACAGAAGTCTTGGAAAGGTGAGGATTCACCAAGGGGTGGCTCGTGGGGCACAATAACAGCCACATAGGTAGTTACTCTCTCCACTTCATGCCCATGCAGTAATAGTACCTGTGTAGGAGAGTTTTAGAAGCATAAGGTTGTATTAATGCTCTTGGTGTCACCCTTATAAGGGAGTTTTTCACTTTGGAAAAAGAAGTTTCTAGCCTAAAGCTATGAAGAGCTAGCAAATAAAACTTAGAGTCACACTTAGAAAAAAAACCCACATTCCAACTAGTGGCCACAAAACTGACAGTTTGCAACTAGGGATTTCAGTTAACCTGAAACTGGCCAGCATAAGCTGTCCCATAGGGCTGTCTTACCTGATGCAGGCCAATGAGGACCAAAACTGCAGAGCCTGGCAGCTGCAGCGATTGCCTGGGAGCATGGGAGGATGGAGTGGTGTAACAGAAACACGCAGGCAGAGCTGCCAGAAGGAAAAGGGGTGTCGCTGGGCATGGGACATGACAGAGGAGGTAGGGAAGGTGGTAGCAGTGCCTGTAGCCAGGTGTAACGGGAGTGGCAGAGCTGATAAATGAGAGTAGTTCTGTGTCTGGGATAAACAGGAAAACTTTCAAGTGAAAGGGAAGATGAATACAAACTTGGGAGTTGACCCGACATGCCTGGGAACCATCATTTTTCAGAGCTAAACAGGATCTAGGATGGTGCCTGTGAAAAAGATGGACTTGTTGCACAACTAATGCAAGCAATTTTGGTCCTGCTTTTTTCTTCCTAGCTATTCTCTGTTTTGGTATTCCCATTCTGGCTGGTAGGAAAAAAAAATGAGACCTGCCTTCAGACTTCAGATTATGAACAGCAAGTACTGAGTGAGAAGATGCTGAGCACGTGACACACTGGATCTGTGTGTGTGCCTTGGAAAAGCAATGGGTTTGTGAAAAAATGGAATTAGTGTGAATCTGATGAGGGCCATGAGTGCACACTGGGTTCATATCTGTGTATAGGTCTCATACAGAAGGCTGGGCTAATGTCTAAACAAAGACAGGGGAAGGTATTGAACAGCTGTGTAGAGTACCTAATAGCAAAGGCAGATCAGCTCAGACAAGTGCAGGTATATATATATATATGGGTCCAAGTATACACAAAAAGAAAGAGAACAGATCACCAACAGAAAAATGAAGAGAAAAATATTTACAAAAAGTGGGTTCCAGACAGAAAATTAAATAAAGGAGCCAGATCACTACAGCAAATCCTTGAAGGAAGACAGGTAATGCTTCAAACAAACAAACAAATAAATAAATAAATTTGGAAAGTTATACAATTTAATGTGCAAGATAATATAAACTATGTCATCAAGTTGACTTCAGAAAATGTTGCCAGCCATGTTGGTTTTACAAGTCACTATGCCAGCAAAGATGTCTTACTATTACACTTAAGTAGTATAAATACCCAGGCCAGTATAACCGCAGCTGCACTAGAAAGGATTTACCAGGTTAGTAAGAACAGAATAGATTCAAGACAGTAAAAAACTGCTTAGTCAAAGAGGAAGATCTGAATATCAAAGAAAAAAAAGAAGCAAGGAAAACTACTCAGAATTAATAAGTTGCTAATTTGCATTTAGTAAAATATTTACAAAAGCACTGTTGATATGTTCATTATTAGGAATCTGTAATCAGCACGTGCTTACTTTGTTCTTACTAAAATGAGCAGAAAAATCCACCTGAGGTGGGGCCCCTTCCCACAGCCCAGAGCAGCCCTAGTTTTGGTCACTGGCACCTTTATTTTTAAATGCAATACCATGAACACAGCCTGATCTCTCAGTGTGACCCAGAAGCAGGTTCTGAAGCAAGAGAGCTCTTTTCTGGAGCTCAGTACTCAAAGCAGTGGCCAAATACTCCTGAAGAGATGTAGACAGTTCTGAGAGGCCAGATTCTCATAAACGGCTCATTAACAAGCTTTTCTCTCCGAATCTGAAATTCTCCGAAAGCTGCAGCTTTCCTGAGAAGTGCATTACAGTTCCTTGAGAGTTACAACCCTTCTGTTTCACAGTCAGGTCACTTTAGAACAGCTTGTTCAGCAGTGTTTCCTGCTCTTTGTGCTCTGCCAGACATTTTTATCATCTGTTAAACTGGGAGAAACCCCTCCAGTTTTCTGCTTCTTTCGAAGTGTTTGGCTTCACTTGCTTTTCGACTCCTTCCTCTACCAAACTACCAGTGAGAAGCTCCCCCCAAGCTCAGAGGTTTCTGTTTCCATCCTTGTATGTTTCTGTCTCCAGAACATCCATCTGTTATCCTTCCATCCACCATTCAGGTAGACACGGGGGAACAGAAGCTCAGTTCAGTTATGCTCCCAACATTGTACATTTATTTTTATACATTTATGTGTACCTTTATATATTTATATACTTGTCAGCTATGCGTAAAGAACAATGCAGAACCATGCTTATGCGGATTAAAAAATGAACTGTCCTGCTGATTCCAGTAAAACTATCTTTAACCCGGAGGTTCTGCTTTCAACATTCTCTCCACTATTCATAGCTTCTGTAAAACTGAAACTCAACGCAAGTGCGGAAGCTTCTGCAAATACTCGACTGAAGACAGAGATGAACAAACCGGGAGAAGGCAACTATTTTCCCCCACTCCAAAATGTATAATGACTTCAAGCTGACCTAGCTAAAAAAAAAAAAAGAAGTCTCCAACTGGGGTCTGTAGAAGTGGGGATGCTCAGGGACAGGGCAGCTAACCTGGGAGCACGGACCGTGCTATCCACGGTCTCCCGCCTCCAGCGTCTCTGTGTATTTTCCGGTTCTTTTTTAGGCTAAAAGCACCTAGAGCGCAGGCATGAGCAACCAAGTGTTGTCGGACGGAAAGTAAGAGTAGTGCAGAGCTTTTTGTCCGCTCGAATCCGCAGCCCTGGTGTGGGCAGACGGCCCGAGCTGCATGCGCGGCGCTTCCCAGCGCGGCCGAGCGCTCTCCGGCGGCGTCCCCCCTCCCGGGGACGCGGGCGGGGGCGGGCGGCTCGGCGGGCGGCTCCAGGTGACCGCCGCGACCTCTCCTGCGCTCCTCCCGCCGCCGCAGCGAGGGAGCCCGCGGGCCTG